>JACXGI010002180.1:34607-70234 GCA_016801175.1 Esox masquinongy
CAAAGCACACATCCAAATCCACAAAAGCATGGCTTCACCAGAAGAAGATTAACGTTTTGGAATGGCCCAGCCAGAGCCCAGACCTGAATCCAATTGAACATCTGTGGGGTGATCTGAAGAGGGCTGTGCACAGGAGATGTCCTCGCAATCTGACAGATTTGGAGCGCTTTTGCAAAGAAGGGTGGGCAAATATTGCCACATCAAGATGTGCCATGCTAATAGACTCCTACCCAAAAAGGCTGAGTGCTATAATAAAATCAAAAGGTGCTTCAACAAAGTATTAGTTTAAGGGTGTGCCCACTTATGCAACCAGGTTATTGTGAGTTTTTTATTTTTTATTTTTCCCCCTCAAAGATTTCAGTTTGTTTTTCAATTGAATTGTTCACGTTATAGGTCACAGTAAAGGTGGAAAAAGTTCTGACATGATTTATCTTTGTCTCATTCTTTTACATCACAAGAACCTGGCATTTTAACAGGGGTGTGTAGACTTTTTATATCCACTGTAGCTATTGAAGCTTGTAGCCAGCGAAGTTTTAGTCTATTCTGAACAAATCCTAATGCATTATTTGTGTTGTCCCTGGCAAGGATCGAACCCCGGTCGCCTACATGTCAGTCTGTGTCTGTAAGTGCTATGCTATTTAACAATGGGTAGTCAGTCACTCACTGACTTTTGCTCTTCTTGGCCGGCTCTGCTTACGCGGTCCGGCAAAATTTTGGACAGGGGCATGTTTACCACTGTGTGGCATCACCTCTTTTAACATACTGTCTAAGCGTGTGGGAACTGAGATCAATTTCTTTTGTTTTGAAAGTGAAATGTTTTCCCATTTTTGCTTGATATAGGAATTCAGCTGCTCAACAGTTTGGGGCCCCCTTTGTCAAATTCTTTGGTTCATAATGCGCCAAATGTTTTCAATGGGTGACAGGTCTGGACTGCAGGCAGGTCAGTTTAGCACCCAGACTCTCTTACTATGGAGCCATGCTGTTGTAATACATGCCGAATGTGATTTAGCATTGTCTTGCTGAAATAAGCAAGGCCTTGCCTGAAAAAGAAGTTGTCTGGATGGCAGCATATGTTGCTCCAAATCCTGTATACAGTATCTCACAAAAGTGAGTACACCCCTCACATTTTTGTAAATATTTGATTATATCTTTTCAAGTGACAACACTGAAGAAATGACACTTTGCTACAATGTATAACAGTGTAAATTTGCTGTCCCCTCAAAATAACACAACACACAGCCATTAATGTCTAAACCGCTGGCAACAAAAGTGAGTACACCCCTAAGTGAAAATGTCAAAATTGGGCCCAAAGTGTCAATATTTTGTGTGGCCACCATTATTTTCCAGCACTGCCTTAACCCTCTTGGGCATGGAGTTCACCAGAGCTTCACAGGTTGCCACTGGAGTCCTCTTCCACTCCTCCATGACGACATCACGGAGCTGGTGGATTTTAGAGACCTTGCGCTCCTCCACCTTCCGTTTGAGGATGCCCCACAGATGCTCAATAGGGGATTCGAGGGGATTCAATATGTCATAATACGTGTTGGCATTCATGGTTCCCTCAATGAACTGTAGCTCCCCAGTGCCGGCAGCACTCATGCAGCCCCAGACCATGACACTCCCACCACCATGCTTGACTGTAGGCAAGACACACTTGTCTTTGAACTCCTCACCTGGTTGCTGCCACACACGCTTGACACCATCTGAACCAATAAGTTTATCTTGGTCTCATCAGACCACAGGACATGGTTCCAGTAATCCATGTACTTAGTCTGCTTGTCTTCAGCAAACTGTTTGCAGGCTTTCTTGTGTATCGTCTTTAGAAGAGGCTTCCTTCTGGGACGACAGCCATGCAGACCAATTTGATGCAGTGTGGGGCGTATGGTCTGAGCACTGATAGGCTGACCCCCCCCACCCCTTCAACCTCTGCAGCAATGGTGGCAGCACTCATACGTCTATTTCCCAAAGACACCCTCTGGATATGACGCTGAGCATTTATTTTTTTCAGATCCTCAGAGAGTTCTTTGCAATAAGGTGCCATGTTGAACTTCCTGTGACCAGTATGAGGGAGTGTGAGAGCTATAACACCAAATTTAACACACCTGCTCCCCATTCACACCTGAGACCTTGTAACACTAACAAGTCACATAACACCGGGGAGGGAAAATGGCTACTTGGGCCCAATTTGGACATTTTCACTTAAGGGTGTACTCACTTGTGCTGCCAGCGGTTTAGTGTAACTTAACACACATTAATGGCTGTGTGTTAAGTTATTCTCTGCATGATAGAAATTTAACTTGCATTTGTGGATGGAGCGACAATTCACAGACAATGGTTTTCTGAAGTGTCCCTGAGCCCATGCAGTGATGTCCACTACAGAATCCTGTCTGTTTTTAATGCAGTGCCGTCTGAGGGCCGGATGATTACGGCCTTGTCCCTTTCGTACAGAGATTTCTCTGGATTCTCTGAGTTTTTTTAATGATATTATGTACCATCGATGATGAGATCCCCATACTTTGAAATTTTACACTGAGAAACGTTGTTCTTAAATTGTTTGCGCTTTTTGCCACGCAGTCTTTGCGTGGGGAACCCCTCCCCATCTTTTCTTCTGAAAGACTCATCCTCTCTGGGATGCTCTTTTTAGACCCTGTCATGTTACCGACCTGTTGCCAATTAAAATAATTAGTTGAGATGTTCCACCAGGTTTTTCTTTTTGCTGGACTGCTTAAGCGGAGCCGACCAAGAAGATCGAATGTCTCTTACTAAGTGAGAGAGGGACCGCCTTCCATGCGGATGACCAGTGTTCGAGCCACGCCTCCGACAGAACAAAGTATGCATTAGGATTTGTTCAGGATAGACCAAAACCTCGCTGACTTCAAGCTTCAGTAGCTACATTATATAGTTAGCCTAAAAAAACTGTTTACGGTTATATTGCGACTATTTCTGGTGGATTTTTGAAAGTTAGCATCAGTGCATGCTCTTTGGGGTGATAGATCACAGCCCCTTGCGCAGTAAAAGAGGATGGGTTTCCATGATTCATTTGCGTTTTCACTTGATGAAAAAGTTATTGTCACATATATTGATAGTTGTTGTATCAATGTCATTCACGAGTGAAAGAAAAGTAAAAAAGGAACAGTGAGAGACAGAATAACAACAAAAAAATCCAGAAAAACGCATGTCAAAAATGTTATAAATTGATTTGCATTTTAATGAGCGAAATAAGTATTTGATCCCCTCTCAATCAGAAAGATTTCTGGCTCCCAGGTGTCTTTTATACAGGTAACGAGCTGAGATTAGGAGCACTCTTAATGGGAGTGCTCCTAATCTCAGCTTGTTGCCTGAATAAAAGACACCTGTCTACAGAAGCAATCAATCAGATTCCAAACTCTCCACCATGGCCAAGACCAAAGAGCTGTCCAAGGATGTCAGGGACAAGATTGTAGACCTACACAAGGCTGGAATGGGCTACCAGACCATCGCCAAGCAGCTTGGTGAGAAGGTGACAACCGTTGGTGCGATTATTCGCAAATGGAAGAAACACAAAAGACCTGTCAATCTCCTTTGGTCTGGGGCTCCATGCAAGATCTCACCTCGTGGAGTTGTAATGATCATGAGAATGGTGAGGAATCAGCCCAGAACTACACGGGAGGATCTTGTCAATGATCTCAAGGCAGCTGGTACCATAGTCACCAAGGAAAGAATTGGTAACCCACTACGCCGTGAAGGACTGAAATCCTGCAGCGCCTGCAAGGTCCCCCTGCTCAAGAAAGCACATGTACAGGCTCGTCTGAAGTTTGCCAATGAACATCTGAATGATTCAGAGAACTGGGTGAAAGTGTTGTGATCAGATGAGACCAAAATCGAGCTCTTTGGCATCAACTCAACTCGCTGTGTTTGGAGGAGGAGGAATGCTGCCTATGACCCAAAGAACACCATCCCCACCGTCAAACATGGAAGTGGAAACATTATGCTTTGGGGGTGTTTTTCTGCTAAGGGGACAGGACAACTTCACCGTATCAAAGGGACGATGGACGGGGCCATGTACCGTCATATCTTGGGTGAGAACCTCCTTCCCTCAGCCAGGGCATTGAAATGGGGTCGTGGATGGGTAATCCAGCAGGGCAATGACCCAAAACACACGGCCAAGGCAACAAAGGAGTGGCTCAAGAAGAAGCACATTAAGGTCCTGGAGTGGCCTTGCCAGTCTCCAGACTTTAATCCCATAGAAAATCTGTGGAGGGAGCTGAAGGTTTGAGTTGCCAAACGTCAGCCTCAAAACCTTAATGACTTGGAGATGCAAATCAATTTAGAACATTTTTAACATGTTTTTCTGGATTTTTTTGTTATTCTGTCACTCACTGTTTAAATAAACCTACCATTAAAATTATAGACTGATCATTTCTTTGTCAGTAAGCAAGTGTACAAAATCAGCAGGGGATCAAATAATTTTTTCCCTCACTGTACGTGCTCGTAGTATGCGGTTTGAGATTCAGCCAATGCTTTCGATTTTCGTACACTTCTATTTATAAGTGTTCTGTTTTCCACGTTATTTCAGTAAAAATGTAATGACTGGGATAAAAGGTATATTTGGAGACTATATGGAGGTGCCCTGACAACCAACAAGCCCTGTGGTCTTCTGGGATTATCCCCGACCTTCAATATTTTCACCCCGGTTCGATTCCCTTCAGACATACCAATTTTTGTGTCTCAGAAATCTTTGTTCACTCTGTTCTTTTCAGCCATCGCACAACAATATACACCGATTCGCCTTAACATTATGACCACCGACAGGTGAAGTGTATGACACTGATATACTCGTTATCATGGCACCTGTCAGTGGGTGGGCAGCAAGTATATTAGGCAGCAAGTGAACATTCTGTCCTCAAAGTTGATGTGTTAGATACAGGAAAAATGGGCAAGCGTTACGATCTGAGCGTCTTTGACTAGGGCCAAATTGTGATAGCTAGACGACTGGATCAGAGCATCTCCAAAACTGCTGACCTTGTGGGGTGTTCCCGGTCTGCAGTGGTCAGTACCTATCAAAAGTGGTCCAAGGAAGGAAAAGCGATGAACCGGCGACAGGGTCATTGGCGGCCAAGGCTCATTGATGCACGTGGGGAGCGAAGGCTGACCCCTGTGGTCCAGTCCAACAGACCAGCTACTGTAGCTCAGATTTCTGAAAATGTTAATGCTGGTACTGATAGAAAGGTGTCAGAACACACAGTGCATCGCAGTTGTTGCGTATGGGGTTGCATAGCCGCAGACCAGTCAGTGTGCCTATGCTGACCCCTGTCCACTGCCAAAAGCGACTGCAATGGGCATGTGAGCATCACAACTGGACCACAGAGCAATGGAAGATGGTGGCCTGGCCTGATGAATCATGTTTTCTTTTACATCACGTGGATGACCGGGTGCGTGTGCGTCGCTTACCTGGAGAACACATGGCACCAGGATGCACTATGGGAAGAAGGCAAGCCGGCGGTGGCATTGTGATGCTTTGGGAAATGTTCTGCTGGGAACACTTGGGTCCTGCCATTCATGTGGATGTTACTTTGACACGTACCACCTACCTAAGCATTGTTGCAGGCCATGTGCACCCTTTCATGGCAATGGTATTCCCTGATGGCATTGGCCTCATTCAGCAGGATAATTTACCGTGTCACAAAGCAAAAATGGTTCAGGAATGGTTTGAGGAACACAAAGAGTTCAAGGTGTTGACATTGCCTCCAAATTCCCCAGATCTCAATCCAATCAAGCATCTGTGGGATGTGCTGGACAAACAGGTCCAATCAATGGAGGCCCCACCTCGCAACTTACAGAACTTAAAGGATCTGCTGCTAATGTCTTGGTGCCAGATACCACAGGACACCTTTAGAGGTCTAGTGGCATCCATGCCTCGACAGGTCAGGACTGTTTTTGTGGCAAAAGGGGGACCTACACAATATTAGCAGGTGGTTATAATGTTATGGCTGATCGGTGTATATCCACTTTGTAATACCATGAATCTCATATTTAAGAGAATTGTATTACATGACCCTTTTATACTGTTATTGTTTTCTAAAGAAACGAACCAGCCATGGAGTGATTGGAGTCATTGTTTTCATTGTAGGTAGGCTGTATAGCTATTAGCTAGCCATCTACCGTAATCTTTGTAAAAGTGTACACTTTAGTTCTGTTAATAAATGTTCTGTTGCCCACGTTATTTCAACAAAAATGTAATGGCTGGGATAAAAGTTGCATTCCCGCTGTTTAGGTAGCGTAATGGTTAAAGACACGGTCTGCCACATAGAAAACCGTGGCTCGAAACCAGTCAGGGATAACAACATTCATCCCTTCTAATCGTGGGTCGGCTGAACTAGGCTTGCCTGGTTCCTTTTCAGGGTTTTTTTTGCCTTACACAACTTTTCCAGTCTTTTGTTGCCCCTGCTTTTTTTAAATGTGTTGGTGGCATCAAAGTGGGCATATTTTTCAGGCAACAATAACATTGCTCAGTTTCAACATTTGATATGTTGTCTTTGTACAATTTTCTATTGTGTACAGCGTTTAAATGATTTGCACATCATTGCACTGTGTTCTTTACATTTTACACAGCATCCCAACTTTTTTGAAAATGGGGTTGTATTTGTAACGGTTTTCGGTTGGTTCCTTTTAGGTTATCGACTTGCAACCTCAGAACACTTAGATCCTTAGACATGTGTTGGCGTTCTCAGGACACTTCGTCTAGTGCCTAGATGTCCTAAAAACACACTGCTGCACAGAGATAATATTAATATAACAATTTCCTTATCACTATTTTCTTATTTTTCCTATCAGGCTAAACTTCTGCAGGAGATGGATGAAGAGTTTGGTGTGAGCACTCTGGTGGAAGAGGAGTTTGGACAGGCTAAGCAGGTACCATCTGTTCCTGTGTGTTATATGTTTCAGCTGCTCAGCATATTATTGTGACAACAGTGTCTTCTGGTTTGTGTGAATAGGCACACATTGGAACCCGGCTGAAACTACATGCCTTCCCTGAGGTGTGCTTTATGTCAGGATTCTTATTTTCTGGTGTTTCTCGCCATGTTTTCTCCTAGGCCGCTTACAGTTCTAGGGACCTTAAGGGGCTCACTGTACAGCATAAGATGGAGTCATTTAATGAAGGGGAGACGGTCATCCTCACACTACAAGACAAAGGTGAGTGGGGGTTGAAATGTTAATATCCCTGAGTACTGTTCTTACAACAGACCATCATCAAACGCATGTGGATACTCTTCCACCCACAAGCTGTCCCTTCCTTCATGTCTTTCAGGCGTGCTTGAAGAGGAGGACGATGTCCTTGTAAATGTGGGTCTAGTAGATAAAGAAAAGGCTGAGAAGAATGTGGAATTGAAGAAAAAAAAGCCTGATTACAAAGCTTACGAGGACGACGAGAGTGTGGATGACATGGTTACAGTAAGAGAGGAGTCCCAACGTGGCGAGCCTTAGTTCAATGTCATTTAAAAAATGTTTAATGCCTCACCACTTCATTCCGTCAGACTGACCAGTGTCCACCTCTGCACTTCTTTGCAGTTCAAGCCGCGCACTGTGCTGGGCAAATACGATGAGGAGATTGACGGGGAAAAGAAGAAGAGCTTCCGGCTGAGCAAAGGCGGCTGTGCCGAGGGGGAACGGGAACGGGAGCTTCAGGCCATCCGGGAAACCCTGAGGAACCAGGCCCAGTCCCTGGAGATGCCTTCTCTTGCTATAGCCTCTGAGTACTACACACCCCAGGAGATGGTAAGCACCCGGGCAGTGGGAGAAGAAACAGGAGGCACTGGGAGAAGAAACAGGAGGCACTGGAGGAGCTGTCTAGTCTTCTTGGCTTAGATTCTGTGTGTGTACATGTTTTTCCCCAGTGGGTTTTCAAGGATTGTGCAGACCGTTTGGGTTCCCGTCAATGTTTGTCATTCCTTTCACAGACACTTTGTTATTGCAGGTGGGCTTCAAGAAGACCAAGCAGCGCGTCCGTAAGATCAGGAAGAAGGAGAAGACACTGCCTGATGCGCTCAAACTAGACGACACGCGCAACACTGACTTTGGCTCCAGGTTCGGTTCCCCTCGGGTCAGATTCAGTCAGAGTACATCGGAAGCTTTCTTCGTTTGTCTGACTATTGCAATTTCCCTCCTTCAGGGCTCGGGGCCGGGGTCGCAAGCAGCCGAATGAGGATGTCCCAGCGTTGGATAATGAGGGTGTCCCCATACCAGGACTGGACGTACCTCAACAGTCTGACGACGTCAGGATGGCGGACATGGACATCAGTGATGACGGTGAGGAACGTCTTCGTTAGTAGTTTAGTGTTAAGTAAAGTGAAGGTATGATTCACTCATGCCTGGTTTGGTTCAGTGTCATGAAAACACACGTGACTGTTCCTTCAGAGGACTTCACCCCCCCCGAGCCGGCGGTCCTGGAGGAGGACGAGGCAGAACAGGAGCTGCAGAAGCAGCTGGAGAAACAGAGGAAGCTCAGACAGAAGCAGATGCTTAAAGACTCCGGGGAAAAGGTGTGATCTTTCTGTTAATAACCGTCCCTCTCTTCACTCGCAATGTTACGGTAAAATAGCAAATACCATGTGTTCTTCGGTCATTATCAGCTGCTTGCATGTATTAATAAGCACCTGTATTGCCAGGTGCTCAAATAACATGGAGTAAGATTGAGGTGTTCCACCTAGCTTTAATGTAAGCCACAACTATAACTACCTGTAATCACTCTGGTTTTAAGAGTGTTTGCTGAAACACTAAAATATAAGTAGAACTGCGTTCCATTTTGAGATCCTCAAAGCCCAACCAGTCCCGCCTCTTAATCTCATTGGTTTACACAAGCATTCTTCAGTGGTTCCATACTAACCTGTTTAAACACAAGGCTGATGAAGTCATCATATTTAGCTTAAAAAGTTCATTAACAAGAGCTGCAATGGGTTCATTGGGTAGATGGCGGTGCATCAGGAGAACACCATTCTGAAATGTGCACTTGATGCAAGTGTTTTTGTAATGTGACAGATGGATATATTGACTATAGCTAATGGGGAAAATGAAAGAGGGAAGATGCTACTATAGGATTGTGCCTTACTGCCTTTGGACAGTCCAATAAACATTTTGTAAACCAAATAGGAAAGGAATGCAGGTTTCACTTAGCGGTCAACCGATTAATCCTTTGGCCGATTAATTGGCGCCGATAGGATGTTTTACAAACTATTGCTATTGGCTATCTACTGGTCACTTGCGACTTACATCAGCTTGCGATTAGCCGGAGGCTCCATACATGAAGTCAAGGAAATGTAAACTGTATACGGTACCTGCGATCATTTATATTTAAATGAAAGTTAACTTTAAGACTGCGTTATTCATTTTCATGAGCATAAGGTTATTGGTCATAGACTGGCATTATTAATGTATTAGATTGAAGATAACTGCTGCTCTGCCGAAAGCGTGCGCTCTCCGTTTTGCTAGCAAGCATGGTTGTTAGAATTTGGCTAGCTGTGAGTGCAAGCCTAGCACAACTATGGGCCAGTGGCCATGTCTGATCATTTGGGGGCCACTTTTGCTGAAAATGTGTGCGTATTATTAACTCCTGATGGTAATCTAAACAACTGTTAAAGACCCCATAGAATGGCACTCTTCCTTGATTTTATGAGACCAGTGCACTGGAGAGTGGCAGCCATTAATGCGCTACAGATTTTAAGTTGATGTAGACTAAATCAGAGATTTTTCTCAAAGCAGTTTTCCACTCCATGAAAACCTTCAATGCATTATTCTGGCGATAGGGTTAGAAAACGTGGGCTAAACGTTGGGTCCCGTGTAAACGTTGGATCAGCTGATTGTACGGCAAGGCTGACAATTGGCATTCAAGTAGTATTGGTTTTCAGTTTATTTCTCCTCACAAAAGTTCTATTTCGAATATATAATTCAACTCTGTCAGCTCCTTGTTCACAATACAAGACAGGGAGGAAAAGAAACCATTCAACTTTTACTTTACTTACCAATGTGTTGTTCTCTCTTTCAAATATTCCAGCCATGTAACTATCCATTCATGAAATTACATAGCACACTTTAGGGTCTTCCTTACCCCGGGAATATGCGCAAACATGAATGGTTTGTAAGAGTGGCATTACAATGTAAGTGGATGCGCAACAGAAGTAATCCTTCCTGGCCAGTGATAAATCACAGAACAACATCGCCCTCTGTAGAACATAAAACTTTCCAACGATGTAATCCACCAAATCACACTTCAGGATGTTCTGTTACCAACGTATACACGAGGAGCCGCCTTTCTGGAGAGAATGCAGACATGCGGTTTCCCCCATTATAATATCAGGCTTCTCAACTGGAATAACTGACTTCATGGGGGAAAAATATCTAAAAATATATACATCAGAGTTTACGTTAGCCGGTACCAAGTGTAGTTGTTCCGGCAGATGAAAATATCAATGGCCAAAATGTTTGGTGGGAAATATGCCAAATAAATAGATTAATAGCATATTAAATAGCCACATTTTGTGTGACCTACAGTGGCTAAGTGCTTTGTGCTTCACTGAGTAGTTATAGCCTATAAGGCAGTATGTACCCTTCAGATAATTATTTTTAAACTAATTGATTCACTGAAAGTGGCAGCAATGCAAGTGTCTTGGGCTGTTTCATTCAACAATACAGAAAGGTGTTTTCAAAATGTTGCAGGTATTGGCTTTGATAAGGACAGTAAGGTAAATAAATATATGATGTTGGGGCCTCAACCAGTCTCTGCCTAGGGCCCCCAAAATCTCTTGAACCGCCACTGCATGTAGCGGTGCCAGTTGCACTTTTTTTGCCGGACCATGTAAGCGAAGCCGGCCTAGAAGAGTGAATGTCTCTTACTGAGTCCGTCCATCCCTGACTGAGTGACTGACTTACTGACTACCCCTTGTTAAATAGCGTAGTGGTTAGAGACGCAGGCTGCGGAACAACAGGTCCCGCGTTCGATTCCTGTAGCAGTCAACACACATGATGCCTGAGGATCAGGACAGACAAAAACTTTGCTGGCTATAACTTTATGTAGCTACGTAATAGGAAGCATAAAATAAAACAGTTCTGGTGGATGTAAGGATTTGTTCAGGAAAGACAAACACTTCGCTGCCTACACGATTCTTTCGTCTTTTCACTTGACAAAAAAAGTCACTTATAAATATATCGTCACCTATATTGATAGATACTCAATGTCATTCACGAATGGCTAATTAGCTGTTAAAATGGCCAGTGGTAAAAGAGGATTTGTTCGGAATAGACAAACTTCGCTGGGTACAACCTTCTGTAGCTACGGGAAGCCTAAAATAAAACGTAACTGTAGTGATGGCCAAACGTGGCTTCTTTAGCGTTATTTTAGCGGCAGGATATTATGCTGGCAGCAGTCAGATTTTCATTATCACAATAAAAGCCATCATTGACATTTAAAAGGCCATATAGTTAACATTCTAGTATGTTAAAAAAAAAAAAAGAAAAGACAAGAACAACAATGGAACGGACATTAAACATAAAATGACAGACTAGATTAACTATATTGCCTTATATAATTCAATGATGGCTTTTATTTTGAAAAAGAATATCTGAGTTAGCGCTGATAGCATAATATCCTGCTGCTATAATATCCTGCTCACTAGTTTACTGTTATATTGCGACTATTTCTGGTGGATTTTCGAATTATGTCTTAGCATTTCTTCAGGATAGTCAAACACTTCGCTGGCTACACGATTCTTTAGTCTTTTCACTTGACGTAAAAGTCCGTTATCGTCACCTATATTGATACAGTAGTTATTGTATCAGTGTAATTCACGAATGGCAAATAAGTTGTTAAAACGGCCAGTGGCAAAAGCCATACAGTTAATAGATGCTATTTGTGATGGAGGTAAACTTAATAAGAAACGTTACTAAGTTTAACACAATGCGTAAAGGTGTCTAGCGACATATTACTGGCTAATATGCTTTTAAAACGACCAGTGGCAAAAGTCATACAGTTCATAGATACTATTTGTGATGGAGGTAAACTTCATAAGAAACGTTACTCAGTTTAACACGATGGTTAATGGTGTCTAGCGAAATATTCAAACTTGACGTGATGTTAATGCATGACAACATTATATAATGTCAATATGCTATACTGACACCCGGCAAATGGTCAGCTCTGTGGTGTTGTGGTTAAAGACACAGCCTTTCACGTAGGCGACCTAGGTTAGAATCTTGAAAGGGCAGACATGATCAACACTTTCTATTGCGGGCCGGTGGAACTAGGCTTGCCTAGTTTCTTGTTTTCAAACATTTGTGGGGTTGCTATAGACCTTTTACTGTGTTACAAACTAAGAGGGCAAGGTGTGCACATCGTGCTAACATGTTAACCAATATTTTATTAATACTGCTATAGCTAGTATCGTTAAATCTGATCTGAGCTAGTGAGGGAAAATTTTCTTGGGATGTTACTGTTCATAGCTAGTGCAAGATTGGGACTGCTACTCCAGTAAACTCCCATTAAACTCAACTCCTGTATAGAAATACATTTCTGTGAAAAAGTAGGTTCTCTTCGTCTCATGTCACATTGTGTATGAAGATCTGACACATTCAGTGTGACTAATATGCAATAAGAGAAGAAATCAGGAAGGGGTGATCATGCTTTTGCACAGCCCTGTATCTTTATTTCTGGTCATTATTTACAGGCTGGTTGCATTGATTCCTGTGTTCCTTTGTTCCCAAGATGCGAGTCATCGCTTACTGACGTCAGTGTGACGCTGACTGGAAAACCGTCTAACGTGCAGCATTTGTAACTATTTTTAGTAAAGATGTATTGAAATGGTGGAACTCTGTGATATGAACATAACCAATCATGTTATTTTCATCTTATTCTCAAAGAAATCACAAGGACAAGTAGGTTACACGCTCATCCCCACTCCTAACTAATCCCAACATCTAAATAGAACACTGTACACGCTCATTTGCAGGAATAGAACACATGCTCATTCCCAGACTCCTACCCACAGAACTGTAACTCTGGTTTGCCAACAAATCCTTTTTGAACAACTCTTTACTGACAGTCATGACTAATATTTCTTGAGTGACTCTTTCGTCTGAGTTGTTCGTTTTGATCTGTGGCCAGAGCCAATTTAACTGCTTGATTAAAACATGCTCCTCTGGCTAAATGGTGCTGGAGGTGTGCTCTGACCAGAACGGTCTGTGGCAGCTTCTGACAAGAAAAATACACCTTGAGGCCTGATAGTTGATTGAATTGTGCAAGAATGAATCCAGTGCTTGATCATTGAATGCTATCAATGGACTGATTGATTTTTCAACACTGTTATGCTGTTATATATTTTTTAAATATAACAGCAATTACAGCAATACTGAATGAACAATTAGCACTTTTATTGTAACTTCTTAATATTATCCATAAATGAAATAATTTTTGTCTAAAATAAATAATTAAATGTTCAATTTGGTTTAAATAGCCAGCCTAATCTCGGGAGTGTAGGCTTGATGTCAGAAACGGCGCAGCTCAATATAAGCATTGCAATAAGCGCTGCTGGCAAAGACATTAAAGGGCTGTGAATTAATGAAGTGCTAAAGAGCCTGCTAGCTAGTTGTCCACCACCACTCAGTTTATACATTCTGCTCTATATGAAATAAATTCACAGAAAAGCTAGCTTTGTTTACACATTCACCAAAGCTACCTCTGAGAGGTTCGCTTGCTATGAAATCATTCCTCATCTTTACCATGATGACGGTGAAACTAATAGCCACTTGTCAAATGGTAGTAAACAGTATCTAATCCTGTGGCGGTATCTAATCCACAACAACTGTTTAACATGGTTCTCTCTCTTTCACTTCAGGTGGCAGAGCAGGTCCGAGGGCTTGCACGAGGGGACGACAGTGACACTGAAGATAAGAAGAACCTGAACATTGTGTTCAATGCCACCTCTGAGTTCTGCAGAACCCTGGGGGACATCCCCACCTACGGCTTGTCAGGAAACCGAGAGGACCAGGAGGACATCATGGTGGGTAAATTAGGGCGAAAATACCAGTCAGGACAGTCAGAGAATTGTGTGGTAGACAGATAGCGGAGGCTGCCAGCTGTTTGCAGCACTCCAATGGCAGTTTCTCAAGAAACCATTTACACTTCAAATTAGTAAAAAAAAAAGTCTGTGCCTCATTTACAGCCTTTTCACACCGCATTCTTCTTAGCCACATACTAAGAATGGCCAAGGGCTATGTTAGACTGCGTTAACACAAGAGTTTGTTAACCATGGGTTAAGCCTTAATCTAGGCTAAGGATTTAAATTTGCATTCCTAAACCCTGGGCTAACAGGAAAAAGACTATTGCCACGCATGAACAAGAAAGCAATTGCAGTTGTTCGCATTCAAACACCGTCTTCAAGCGTTGCCTTTTTTAATAGGATTTCGAGCAGGAGGCGGAGAGAGACGGAGCCGGAGGATCAGACTCTGAAGGGGACGAGAATGTCGGGTGGAGCATTGTCAATGTGGACGAGGAGCAGAAGCCGCCCGACGTGAGTGTCATCCATAATCACTTGAGTTTCCCAGTAGAGCTTCTTGGAGACCCTGGTGCGTAATCTACAGGACAGGGTACCATGACCCAGAATTCACAAGCCACCCCCCCCCCCGTTCTGCGTATGTGGAACTGGGTCGGCCTGACGTGCTTGACTCACCTTTTGCTTCTGTCTCCTAGTTCTCCACGGCCTCAACCACCATCCTGGATGAAGAACCCATCGTCAACTCTGGGCTGGCTGCTGCCTTGGCGCTGTGCAAGAACAAGGGTAGGAGTTGGGAGTTGACGGCCCCACGCTGACATTGTTGTTAGAGACGCGCTGTGTCATGTAATGTTCGTCTCTGTCGCACTTGTTGCTCATTTCGTCCCTGCTGTCAAACGTGCCCTAGGTCTGTTGGATACTCAGATGCAGAAGATAGCCCGTGTCCGCGCCCCTACCGGAGCCCTGCCCAACGATAACTACAGCATTGAGGACAAAATGTGAGCTCCCTGTGCTTCGTGTGTTTATATACTGGCTTACGTGATGGTTGCCTTGAGTGAAGTGAAATGTATGGAAACCTGTTAGGCTCTCGATTGCTAAACATGCTAATTTGTCCAAATCTGTAGGACTATAGATGACAAGTACAGTCGCAGGGAGGAGTATAGAGGCTTCACCCAGGACTTCAAAGAGAAGGACGCCTACAAGCCTGATGTCAAGATTGAGTATGTGGATGAATCAGGCCGCAAGCTCACTCCCAAAGAGGTATGTTATTATTGGATTGTCACAATGTTGACTTACAGAATGTTACTTTTGTAAAATGCGTCAACTGCTGTTTTGAGGAAAATATTGCACACATCCTATTTCTTTTATAGGCTTTCCGGCAGCTCTCACATCGATTCCATGGGAAGGGGTCTGGCAAGATGAAGACTGAGAGAAGGATGAAAAAGCTGGAAGAGGAAGCTGTATGTCTAGCCTTTTTCTCTCAAATTGTTTTAAGTCACTTTTTAAAGTGGCAGTCCTTACTGATAGCACTGAGATCAAAACACTAAGTATTTTTAATTTCCAAATGTTGGTTTATCTGTTACTTTATATAGAAAGTTGCATAAGGACGTTTAACATTTTATTTCCAGGCGTTACTTGAAAATTCAGATTACAGGGCCTGCCCAATTTGACTCCGGGCAGATATGACCTTGCAAGCCTGCTGTCTATTCAGTGATTTGGCAGAGTGTATTGAAATACCTCCTCATCTCATTTCTCAGCTGCTGAAGAAGATGAGCAGCAGTGATACCCCTCTAGGAACTGTCGCTTTGCTTCAGGAGAAGCAGAAGTCACAGAAGACGCCCTACATCGTTCTGAGTGGAAGTGGAAAGAGCATGAATGTGTGAGTATATTACAAAACCTTCTGCTCTTTGACTTTTAGATGCTTTAGATGTATTTGTAGACTATAATTAAAGTGATCCTTTTTATTAGACAGTGTCAAGGAACAGCACTGAACGTTTCCTTTTAAATATTGCATTTTGTGAATGTGGTAGTGTGTACCTGATTATTCCTCCTTCTGTTTCCCTGTCAATATGTTTTCTCTGTAATCTTCTTTCCCCAGAAACACCATCACCAAATAAGGGACTGGACCAGTGAGGATGTGTGCTGTGCACCATTAGACAGACAGACAGACACAGAAACACACACACACACACACACACACACGGGTGATGATACATTTTAAATTTATTTTCCTTATTATATAAATCCAAATTGCATATTACTGTTGTGTAAAGAAAGTCATTTTCTTTTGATCCTTGATGTATGTAAACAATTACCAATGTTTTTTGCATACAGTAAAGATTTAACATGATTATTTTCCTGATTTATTTGTATGAATGTGTTTAAGTTGGGGAAGGGTATGTTAGGCCATCGAATTTGGAGGGTGCTGAAGTCAGGCTCAGCATTGTGGCTATTTTATGTATTTGCGTTGTCACGATTTCCTTTGTGTCCTCATACACTTTCAAAACAGATTTACCATTTGAATTGATTTACTATTGTACATCAGGCACCAACCCAAATATATATATTTTTTTTAATTATGGTAGCATTTTAAAACGTAGTGACTTGAATTCACGTCATCCAGATGTGATTCTTTACTAAATTGTTGAATTTAGTTTCTGAATTTTACACTGCCACAGAGACACTGCTACTACAGTATATGACAAAGGATACAATCAAGGAAAAGTACTATTTAAGCTGGAAGCAATGTTTCTAGGTTTCCATTGTGCCACCATCAAGGCAAATTAGACATATCTTTATAATTAGCGCTTTCTCTACACCTTAGCCCACTTTCTAAAACATTACAATAAATAACGAAAAGATAATTCAATAGGTTTTCAATGACGTTCTGTACTTTTTAAATGCTGCTCTTTCAGAACCGTGGTCTGATTCCTATAAAATATTATATGTAGCATCCATGTGTCTACTTCATACACTAAATGTTTCAGTGGTCTAGCTACAGTATGTACAATATGGCTGCGATGAAACATTGAGCTTCACAAAATCTCTATGTACAACAGTGCCACCTCTCGGCCAAACAAAACCTTCTTTCTAGACTTACAGGGGTGGACTAAATAATGGAAACAACTAACAATATATTAGTATTGTTATGGGTCAAAAGGAGTATTCAATTTCAAATACATTTCTTTAGGGGTGGCCATTCTAGGCTTCATTACCGTTCTTCTAGCAGCAGGATATTATTCTAGCAGCACTAACTCAGATTTTCTTTTTCAAAATAATAGCCATCATTGAAATATATAAGGCAATATATTTAACAATCTAGTCTGTCATTTTATGTTTGTCTGTTCCAATGTGGTTCTTGTCTGTTCTTTTTTACAGACTAGATTGTTAACTATATGGCCTTATAAATTTCAATGATGGCTTTTGTTGTGATAAAGAAAATCTGAGTGCTGCCCGCATAATAAACCTGCTGCTAAAATAATGCTAATGAAGCCTCATTTGGCCATCACTACATTTCTTTAGACATGGATAACAGTTGGTTACTTCACTTTATTTTTATAGAAAAAGCTGGAAGAGGAAGTCTCACAAGTACGGAGTAGTGCCATGAAAGTTGTTCTTGTTGACATTCAACCATGATCTTTTTCTCTCCCTGGAGGCTGACTCAGCTCGTCTGCCCAATGTACAGATAAAGGGGGGTGAGCAACTTTTCAACATGAAATTAACATGATGAAGTTAGGAAACAAAAGAGTAGAAAACAATCGAATGCTATCCTGGTGCTCCGAAAAGCAATATCGTGTGGGAACAGTGTTTGCACCATATGGTGCACCCGGTCCTGTAAAATGGGTGTGTAATCCTTGGCGGTTACATGACCACACAGAGCAATCATCAGACCCATTGATCCCACAAGAGGAGATGCCCATACCATTATGGATCCCCAACCATGTTTATCAGTTGGCAGTCTTGTAGACTGAAGGCATCTCCAAATGTAAACCTGTCCGGATGTAGGAAATTAGGTGAAAAATGACTCATCAGACCCTATTTTTCCCATAGTGAAGATGTCCAGTTTTTGTGATCCTTACCCCTAGTTATGTATCTTTGTATGTTGGCTTTGGATATGAGCAGTTTCTGAATGGCAGCCCTGACATAAATTCCAGGTTTGAAGCTCACAATGTGCACGTTTTGTTGCGAGTGGGTTACGGAGGTGATGATTCATTTCTGTGGAAATTTCGAGGCTGTACTTTTGGGGCATCAGGCAATTATTCTGTTAAGTGTCCCTCTATTCCTGTCGTTCATCTTCAACTTGCAAGCACTTTTCCTCTTTGCTGATGCAATTTGTTCATGTTTGATATATGATGTCCTGATTTTTGAGTGTTGCCTTTGACACATGGAATAACTTAGCAGATTTTTTTACAGATACATCTGGAATTTGGGCACCGCCCACTTTAAAAAAACGAATTGGTCAGTAATTGCCAGGTTTTTTATGTTTTAGTCTGGTAAATACAACATTTTTAGAACCTTGTCGGAAGGTGCTGCACACCAAATTATTTGCCTATCTGTGATTTTAACCCAGAGAAGGGACTTTTAGGTGGTTTTAGGGACATTCAAAATGGCGGAAAAATCCATCGTGGTTGACTTCATGGGTCCTGGTAAGAGGCAAATTTGTTCCTTATGTGGAAGCTGACCTATGTACCAAATGTTCTTACTCTACGTCACACGGGTTGAGGAGCGTGAGCTTTTGAGAATGTCCTAACATATCCCTTGTTATAGCGCAACCATGTGGCCAGTTGATTTAGGATGGTGTAAACCAATGTAATTTAGAATTCTGCTAAGATTTACCTTTCTTAACGGGAATTCGATTTTCCAGGGCGGAAGCTGGAGAATAATAATAACAATCACTAACAAATACAACAGTTTTTCAGCAATTACGCTGATGAAATCCTATATAAAATACCTTTCGGAAGCAGGTAACCATAGATAAATATGACCCTTGATCAAAGCGACTGCATATTGTGTCTAACCTCCAGTATGTAGTTACGAAAATGCAATGTTATTTATATACATTAATAGAACTCGGTTCAGAGTAATAAACTTATTTTTTTATTTGGCGAAATTATCGGATTTTTTTTTTAAACTTAACATCTAAGTTCTGTTTATAAATTTGTGTGAATTAGCAGAGCTACATTCTTCGACCCTGTACCATTGACACTCTCGGTTACTGCCTCCCAGTCCCTTATTAACACGTTATTACTGTCAACACCAACAGCACTGAAAGATCACCACAAAGTCTAAATACCTGTCAACGCAAACAATACACAAAACAATTCTGTTTTTCAGCGTCTTTGTGATTGTCTTTGTAATTGGAGTGCGTTTTAAAATAAATATAGACAACGTTGAAAAGTTGCAGGTTAAACGTTTTCTATTGTTTTTAAAATAAAATACAATGAAGTAACGGAACCGGAAAAAGCATAAAGGCGGGATAAGGAAATGAGATTGGAATTTATGAAAACGCATGAGCAGTTCTAATACTGTCAAAACCCAGTACCGCCAGAGATACCGATGAAATTATGAGATTGGTGTCCATATTCAGTGGATGGACTAATTCACAACGAACCGCCCAACACAGTCTTGACCAATGTCATTCACGTTTTCAAGCTGCGTCACATTGGTTGCTAAGCTAATCGTTAAACTATTGCCTGTATAGTTACATATTCCCAGGGAAAATGTCTAACTGAACGAATTTGAAACCACAAGATATTATGGAGAGAAAAAAAATACTGTCTAAAATATTGTTCACCCATCTCTTGATAATATCAGGTATTTGAGTTTGTGTATTATTTACTCATATTCTCAAAGATGACTAGAATACGCCGCGCAGCCGATTGACAACGTACTGGTAACGTAACTAACGGGTGTTGATACGACTTCGCCGGAGTTACTCATCTCGCGCAATGTATCTCTGGTAGCTTTCCATTGATCGCGTACGCGGGGAGCTAGGTTGCAAAGCATCTGTCTCAGTTGTTGGAAAAGGGTCACGAAGTCTTTTACGACCAGAAATAAGGTAATACAACAAACGTGGTTTTGTATCTTAGAATTGGTGGCATTGGAGCAGCGGAGGTTAGCCTAGTAGCCAGCGTCAATCAGAGAAGAAGCAGACCGCAGTGCAGGGTAGGATAACAGGTAAACTAGCAATTTGCTAGCCCTGGCTAGTGGTTTAGCTAGCTAGTTAGCGCTCAACATATTAACAAACATTGGATTGCCATGTGTTTCAGTTCAATTGCCTGATTCAAACGTGCATAGGTAGACTAGAATGTAATTATTTTCAATTTAGTATGCTAGCGAGCTTATTTTATTCATATTTGTTACGGTCTTGGACTTGCTGGTAGTTAACGTTTGCTACAGTACTGTACCTAGCTAGCTCACGTGAAGTTATACGGCGCGCAGTTTTAGAACTCCTACTATGGACTACAGTACAGAGAGTTATCAAAAAACAGTCACACAATTTAGTTAGCTCTTTAGCAGTGTAACTAGAAGTTCTGTTTGTGATCAAGTTGGAAAAAGCATTCAAGTATGTTTGAGTAGTTAACTATAAAGAAGATAAAGCTTTTGGTTTCTGTTTTTGAAGGCTTGGGTGAAAGATCACTCCCAAAATGTTATGAAATGACACGTGAAACTTAATTACCAGTTAGCTACAGAAAGAAACACAATAACTGGTGTAACTAAATTGACTATTTCAAATCTGCTTTGTAGGGAATTACTTCACTTTACATTTTATTCCTTATGTACAGGTACACTAGGTGATCACAGACAAAGCAGACATGTCGTCAACATCCCAGAAACACAAAGAGTTTGTGGCGGAACCCATGGGGGAGAAGTCTGTCAATGCTCTTGCTGGTATTGGCGAGGTACTTGGCAAGCGATTGGAGGAGAAGGGCTTCGACAAGGTGATACAGAGTTTACTTCACTTTGTTGGAACCTTTTTAATGCATGGTTGTTCACGTTTTACATGAAGGTTGTGTTGTAATTCACGTTCTCTATGACTTGTTCCCCATTCACACTTGCATACATCCCCAGGCTTACGTAGTCCTCGGTCAGTTCCTGGTGCTGAAGAAGGATGAGGAGCTATTCCGGGACTGGCTGAAAGACACATGTGGGGCTAATGTTAAACAGCAGGGCGATTGCTATGGCTGCCTGCGTGAATGGTGTGACTCTTTCCTGTAGAGAATCCACTTTCTACTTTTTTTTTCCTCAATTTTAAATCCCAAACATTTATTTACCGCTTATGGTCTCGCATCAACTTACACCTCATATGGACTCACGGCACATGAGGCAGATAAAGATGGACATAATAACACCTGGTTATTTGGAACTATAGTCACAATTCAGAGACTTGAATGCTTAAATCTGTAAAACATACTTTGCTGCAGTCAACCATAGGGTTGTTTTGCCCGACTGTTTAGCTCAGTAATGCTGACCTTTTCTGTGATTAATATTTTTGGCTGCACAGAAGCCTTGGGGATAAGATTAATATTGTTTTTCTGCACTGTGGTGTTTCACTTTGTCTGTCAAAGAAATAAGCTTATTTCATGTTTAGTAAGATTTATCAACATGGTCCTTTCACAAAAAAGATTTAACTGATGTTTGTACTTATCTCAAATACTTTTGCCCCCAAACTTTTATTTAAATGAACATTGAATAGCATTTTCAGCCATTTTAAACACTATAGATTTAATGTCTGGTTTAAAATTCAGAATGTTGCACTGTTTTTACAACAGAGTTCACAGGAAACAATTTTAAAATTTGTAATTTCCCAGTGTTGTCATGTATGTATTTTTTGTTGTCAAAGTTGAAGAGATGCCTTAACATTGTACTAAAAAAACAAAATGTCTCGCAGATTAAGAAGTTAGCTACCACATCACCCCATTTTCAGTCCTCACACAAACTATTAAAGCTTAAAGTAACCTAAAAACAACTTACAGCAGTTATTCCAGAATATATTTCTGAGCATACTTGTGTTGCTTCTAGCATTTAGTCACTAAAGAATTATATTCAAACACTGGTTTGTATTTGACTGTGAAAGCATGTGTATTTCTTTTTGACTTCAACAAAGGCAACTACACCATCTGGACAGTTCACTTTGTGTTTGCATTTTTCAGAAATAAAGTCGGGAATGATATGTAAACTTATTTTTGGTGACGGGTGTTTATTTTAATATTTGATTCCCAAATTACCATTTTATTCAAAGCTCTTTGTTTTTGGTAAGAAATATGAACAGTGAAGGTCTACATCATAATACTGGTCTCAAAACAGTGACATATTCCTGAAATTGATCAGATTGGCAACATCAAAGTCTGCACTTGAAATGAAAAACCATAACATCAATTTGTATTTATTCCAGTTCCTCCAGTGCTTGACCTGAGCAGGACCTCTCTGGAGTACTGCCGCCCCACATTTTCTACTACTTTGGTTCTTGTTCTGCACCTTGCTATAAGCAGTACCGGCACCCACTATAAGGACTGGCATCTTTTCCAAGTCAAGCACTGCGGTACTCGTTTCTGTTAATAGCTTTATTGTATATCCATGTCTTATTTATTATAAGGCAATCACTTGAGAAATTTAACTGCTTTTATCATTTATCCAAACAGCATTTCCACTAACATGGTTTTGGTGACCCATGTTCTTTTCACACCACTGGTCTTGTGTTTAGGTGGCTGACCACCTCTTCATACCAGTAGAATTATTTCGGTCAGTGTGTATTGCCTTATCCCCTACTGCCCTCTGATCCACAGTGGCAGCAACACTTTACACATTTCTGCAACAAAGCTTAAAAAAGTGACATACAGGAGTGTAAAGATATCACACGCACACATTTTTTTTTAACAAAGGCAGATTAGGCAATTCATATTTAGCATAAAGTGTGTATTAAAAGTTAATTACAATGTATGGCAACTTTATGTCACTTTTTTAATTACAATGTTTGTGTAGTGGTCACCCCTCTCCAACACCCATTTGCCTGTTGAGTTCATTTTAAAAATTGTTTATGACTATGAGCTGTTCACATGTATGTATATCCACTTCATTTTTTGCTACAGTTCATTATTCTATTAGCTTTGTTGGTGTGTTTAGACATGTATTTGTTTTAAATACCTCCAAATACTATCATGACTGCATATATAAGTTAACGATTGTGTTGTTTACATCTTTTTTTATGTAAACAAATTGTACATTTTGGTCAAAAATTAAGATATCCAATTTTTCCAAAAAGGACGCCAATTGGCCTTGAGATTCTACTTAGGAGAATATGTACATCTGCAGCCTTTTATAAGAGAAAGATATAGGAGGCTCCATTGAAATGTTGTATTTAGCATGGTTATGTATGTGTATATGTGGTGATAAATGTACATACATTATGTTCTATCTGGACACTGGTTTTCACAACTATCCTGTGGTCTGTCTCAAAGGAGGGCACAGAAGAATTTCTTCTCTCTGAATGGGTTCTCTGAGGTGGGAACAGGGGTGATGAGGGGGTCCTCAATGGCGTGGGCATCACAGTATGCCATCAGGTCTGCTGCCGCCTTTGATACCTGAGTGCCAAGAGAGACTGGGTATAAGGGTGTGTACATTCACCAAAGACGCCAAGGCACCGTCAGTTTCAGTGGCACAACGCCTTTGGCAAGACTTACCTTGATCCTACAAAAACTGGCTTCAATCTTCAATTGCTCTACCAGTTTCCTGGCTTGGCCGACACTCATGGTGCTGTTCACTGGGGTGTCTCCTTTCATCCTGTCGAGAGCCATGGATACATATGCCACGTAATTCACACAAACACACACCAATATTTGTTTCAGAAAAAGAGACGTAACACTGACTGCTAAAAAGGCAGATGTACAGTGTGGTGCATTCCATAACACTAAAATTGTACCACTGAATTCATTGTAGATAGCTTACATGATGTACATTTTTATGAATCACTGACTGCATGCCATTCCACTGTGTCCTAAATTTGACACACTTTTTTTCTCGCTCATTCACTTCAATGTTCCTCTGCCCTTCTTCCCTCCCTCTGTCTCCCTCTATCTCCAGGGACCAATGGTGTGTGTCATTTACTACTTCCCTGCTAAAAGCCTTCTGCCCAAGAAAAGCAAATACCTCACTATAATAAAGACATTTTTTGATTTGTAACATCTTCACAAGCTCTAGGACAATTCATAATGTAAATATTGATTATTATTTGTATTTGTGTGCAGTTTTGTTAGTATACAATGGCTTTCTTAAAGATAGCTTGAGTGACTTCACAGGTCTAGGTAAGTAGACCACAGTAAGTACAACACATTCATAATTTCGAGAGGCCATGGATTTTCTTCAACATTACCACTCTGGCTATAATCTCACAACAGCATAAAATAGGTTGTATTTAAATGATTTAATGAGCGTGTCTGTAATTACTCGTTTAAGCATTCCGATCTACAACACTACACCTCTACTACATCCCTAAAGCATGTAGAAATGATGGTAAAAAACATTCTAGCTGAAAACGTATAGTTGTATGCCAGGTTGATAGGATGATGAAGACAGTATATTTTGGTATGGACAGATATTTATGGGAACGGGTTTGAAGGCAGCACACCATTCAAATTGCTCAAGCTAAAAAAAAAAATAGAAAAAAAGGGCAAAATGGACAGACACACATGCTATAGCACACACAGATCATATGGATGTGTGTGAAAATCATCAAATAACATTAAATATGCAATGGATATGAGCAAACCACTGCCTGATTATTAAATATCAAACTAAAGTGACAATAGCAGAGAAGGATCAACTGAAAATAAATAATCAACAGACCAGAAGTGTGAGGAGAAATGCATAACTAGCAAAAAAGAGGGGGAGAGAGAGCGGCGTAAAGACCAGTCCATCTACAGTATTAGTCTGTTTCTACCGTTCTGGGCCTCTCCCTCCTCTTCTTTCCTTCATCTCATCCTCTCCTTACCCTTGTTGTCTTCCTCTTCAGGTGCTTTCTCTCCCTCCTCTTGGCTCTCTCCCTCGCTCTCTCACCCTCTATCTGCCTGTGTTAGTGATTTTAGCTGAACCCCACCCCTCAGTGTGCTACACTGTTCTATACAGTCCAATGCACTGCAATTCTGCTACAATGAACATCTGACTCCTGGTACATGGATAAGAACCCCCTCTGCAGTGAATGGGTCCTTCCCAAGCAAGGGAGGAGGGAGGGCTCCATTGGTACCGATTTTATTCTGCGAGCTGGGTCATACCATCTCTTTAGGAAAATAGAGGGGAATGAGGCAGATATGGAATCTCAGAATAAACTGAAATAAGAAAAGATGATCAAGCTGTTTTATGTCTT
Organism: Esox masquinongy; assembly: GCA_016801175.1. Lineage (NCBI taxonomy): Eukaryota > Metazoa > Chordata > Actinopteri > Esociformes > Esocidae > Esox > Esox masquinongy. The sequence goes on from JACXGI010002180.1 coordinate 59,982, forward strand.
GTGCACAGGCCAAATACAATAGGCACTTCCATTGATACGCACTTTTACACTTTATATTGTGATTGTATTTTGTAACAGTTACCTCCCTCCTTCTCTCCTCTGTTGCCATGGGAACTGCTGCAGTCTTGGGCTCTCTGGCTTTAACATTCTGTTATCATCCTGCCCTCAATGGTCTCTCCCACCTTAGCAAGAATCTTTGTAGTCCCCCCTTACCAATGCCGCCCATCACTTGCCCCTTCTTGTCTCCGCCATTTTCCCCCTCCCCCATCACAGTCTCTCATATTACAATCCAAGCCATCTTCTCCCTCCCCAGACATCTTAATTTACTAGAAGAATAGAAGCCGTAAAAAGGGACAGTTACATAATAATAATGGAATCATCTATGAAAATGTAGAATTCCATTAAATATTTATTTGGTGATAAACAGATTAATAGTCATTTATTACCCATATTTACAGCTGTTTTTTATTGCTTTATTATACATTACACATTATTTTCCCTGGTATAATATATGCTATCTAACTAATACAATGTGTACACCAATTATCACAACACAAAACCATCACTTGGGTTAAATTACAGAAGGTATGACATGATCTCAACGTCAACTTCTGCGGACCATTTGCTAATGATCGCGTCGGTTTGCCGTTGAAGTTTGTCCTCTTGTCCGTATCGTTGTTGCAGTTTTGCTGTAGATTTTGCATGTCAGTAAATAGAGTAGCTTGCTAGCTAGCACGCATAGACATTTTTATCCATGTATATTGTTAGATATTTAACTTTTAGTGGTGACAGTTACGTTTTTGATATATAGGGCTTTACTAAAGACAAGAAAATGTGAGTATAAGGGTATTGCATTCTTACCAAACACTTGCATTGTTATGGTTCGGTAGCCGGTTGTTAGCATGTAGGCTAGCTAACGTTATGTTGCTGCCTTTACTGGTGCTTTGCTATAAAGGTTGAAATATGTCAACTGAATCGTAGATCATTTAAAAGTTACATTCTATCTAAATACATGGGTTGCCATGTCATTCATTCTCACTTTGAATTGTGGTATCCTCACTATAGTGTTCCAGCATCAGATGAGTCATATTGGTTTTGGCCAAAAAATACATTTTTGGTTGGATTCATAGAATGAATCCATGGACCTTGACGCTTTTACAGTTTCATCTCTGTCCTGTGTGTGTATGTCTAATTGTTCTCTCACGTCTATTGGCAGTAAAGTGAAAGCTGTTGTTGGAAGCACTAGAAATCTTCCTTGAAGGCAGAATGGTTTTGATCTTGTGAGGGATGTAGATTTGAATGATTCCTCTGTATTCTATATCCATCTGCATTAAAGTCTTACTACCATTCTCTTCTGTTTCACAGCTCACTACAGAAATGTCAAATGAGTCAACAGCTCATTATCAGATAAAAAGTCACAGTAGACAGGAAGTTAATTAGCTAAGTAATGAATGTCATATTAAGTAATGTGACAAAAACACCTGATACTATTCTGTACAGGGGTTCCCTTAAGTATTTGTTGGCCAAAGTTGTAAATGTTGAGTGGGCGTCCTCTAATTAACAGGGAAACATTACCCTGAAAAGAAAAACACATTTTTCCAAGTAAGCACACAGAAAGAGAGAGAGAGACGGGAGGGGAGAGGGAGCAAGGGATTTTTGGCAGAAGACAGGAGAATAAAAGGCAGTGAGGTCTACGTGAACATCGGACCAGAGAAGGGAGTTGAGAGGAGTCCGTGCTGGGTCGGTCACCATGGGTGGTGTATCAGGACCAGTTCTCCTGTGGCTGCAGGATGTGTTAGGAGTAACTCTCCTTAGAGCCCGTCGGACTCTACTGCAGGCTGCGATCCTCTTTTGCGTTCTAGTGCTGCTGGTGTGGGTGGCCATCTTCCTTTATGGCAGCTTCTACTACTCCTACATGCCCACTGTCAGCTTCTCCACACCGGTACACTATCACTACAGGTACTGAAAGGCATCATTGGACGTTTGGGCCTTTTGAAAAGTATTTAGTGACGACATAGTCCTATGAAATAATCCTATTGTTTATGCTGTTTCACCTAATTTCTTGTGCTATGCTGTTAGTATTACAACATGTCACACCTTATGTTTCTGACCACTGCTCTAGTTCCGACTGTGACGTGTCAGACTCAGTACTCTGCTCTTTCCCTGTGGCTAACATCTCACTGCTGAAGAATGGCAAAGACCAGGTACTCTTTTCTGATTCTAACCACCCTTTTTCTCAGATAGCACATGTTAAATCATATAGTTACTGCATGCTATGAAATTATTGCTGTAGTTCGGTACGCTCAATGTCTCTCCTACAGTGTTCGTCGTTGTCTTTTATAGGTTATGATCTATGGTCAGCCATACCGAATCTCTTTAGAGCTGGAAATGCCTGAGTCGCCAGTCAATGAACAGCTTGGAATGTTCATGATTAAGATGACTTGCTACACCAAGGACGGCCAGACTGTTGCAACGGTGGCACGCTCTGTGAGTGCTAAAGTGCTTTATTGCTTCTGTTTGTTCTACTGCCACACCCCGCCATTTTCTCTTTGGAGCCATTCCAACTTGTTTCAATTTCAGGTAGTTCTTGATTTCACATGACTTGTCCATCCCTGTCCTCCAACGTGAAGTTACCCTCTTACACTTAACAATGTTAGAATGGAAGTGGGAGATGGGGGTTATTTGGTTACTGCGTGGCCCTCTGACAGGGACTGATTTCTCCACCAGGCTATGCTGCACTACCGCTCTGGTCTTCTGCAGACCCTGAATACTCTACTGTTCTCTCCTCTCCTGCTGACCGGGATGACAGAGCAGAAGCAGCTCGTTGAGGTTGAGCTCTTTTCAGACTACAAGGCCAATTCTGTAAGTCCTGTTTGTGGTTGCTTGTGCGTATCAAATTAATTTCCCCTCCCACAGAGCTTGCACATTGTTTCTTGTCATGCTCTCCGCATTGTGCCTTTTTACTGAATTACATCATCGTGATCTTGTGATTATCATTTGCAATCATCAGCATCATTTCTTTTTTGACTTAAAACAATTTACTCTGATCTAGCATACTTCCCTTTAAGCAATGTTTGATGTTCATGTGCTTTCAATTAAACAGTACTTGGACATACCTCATTTATTGAGAAGCAGTTCAAATATGTACAATCTAAATAAAATACATTTCCTCAGTGCTAAAACTAATAATAGTAGGCAATACAGGGCAAATTATTTGTTTTATTCTTGATCTCTATCTCTTATTGTAAATGTCTCTCTGACTGTAGTATCAACCCACTATTGGTGCTGTTATTGAGATCCAGTCTCGGCGGGTGCAGATCTACTCAGCTCAGCTCAGGATCCATGCTTTCTTCACTGGCATCAGGTATATACGTTCTTGAAATACCATCAGTTCTTTCTGTGTCAAATTCAGATTATTTGCATGAGACCAATAAAACAAATCTATTGTTGTACTGTTGTAGCTTCTTTTTATTTGTTATCACCATATAAATCAACCCTCCTGTTTCTTCTATTCCTCATCCCTCCTCTTTTTCCTGTTTGTCATCCATCGTCTGCTTCCTCCTATTCATCGTCTCTCCTCCTCCTTCTCTTTTTTCAAACCTGTATTTTTATAGATATGTCCTATACAACTTTCCGGTGACGTCTGCTGTGATTGGTGTGGCCAGCAACTTTGCCTTCCTCAGTGTCATTGTCCTCTTTGGATACCTACAGTTCATATGGGGGGGGCTTTGGCCTCCTGAACAGTTCAGAGTGAAGGTAAGATGCTGTCTCATTTTCTCCTCTGTGATAGGATGTTCTCCACCTATACAGTACATCTAGACATATTACATTAAAACTGCTGAGCCTCAATTCTTCAAATTTGATTCATTTTTCATATCCATAGGTTATGATGGGAGACACGACCCGCCTGCAGAGGAGAAGAGACGAGGCTCGAAAACGCATGTCCTTCACGCAGAGTGAGTTCTATTCTACAACAGGCATTTACATGCCCTGTGTGAAACAAACATAACATGGTTTATCTGAATGTGTTTTAGCTAAAATTCCTCAGAAAGACAATGACGGTCTGGTTGAGCAGTTGGAAGAACCTAGACAAGAAGAATCTGTAATAAAGAAAGGTGAGGGTAATAGAATGTGTACATTAGAGTATACAAGACACACGCAACAGTAATGTAAATTAACTGATTTTGATTTACTAACTCGTCTTACAATAGGTTTGATTCCTAGGTTGAGTGTTGTGGGTTTGTACTTGGCAGGGTAGTTTTGGATTTTTTTGAGAAACCTTATTGATATTCATGCTATATATGTTAACTTTCTGTTTTATGTTACGTATAGTTGCTGTTTGCATTGTATTGTTGCCCTGTTTGTACTAGTGGTATAACTGCTGTTGGGTTATTGTTGTAGGAGAGCTGGAAGCCCCAGATGTTATTGGTTCTCTGAAAGAGGCCCCTGGTTTGCCAGAATGTGAAACAGGTAAGAGACTCTTTCAGACAGAAATATTTTTTTCTAACCATGGCTGCCCCCATTAAGTCACTTTGGTTAATATGCTATTGGTTGACAGAGGTCTTCTAAGGCAGAGGTTTTGTTAGGCTGTCAAACATAAAGAAAAACGTTTATGCAGCACCTGTCTAATTCCCGCCTCTCAGTGGACTAATCCATTTTGTGCTGGAAAAACGTGTTGTTTCATTTTAAAAACCCAGGTGATAGCAATTTTTTTAAATGTACGTAGACTCTCTGTGATCATTTATAACATGTCATTCATCCTCCAAACCACAAACTTTCTCTGCCTTTCTGCTGCAATGTGGGAAAGATGTGTGTATTGGGCAAAAAGATGGCAAACCGAGACAAGCATTGGTTTGCCTAAACCACAGTTTCCTCTTTCTTCTCTGCCATGAATCCCATTTTAGCCCTGTGTCTTTTTGATAGTAGAGTCATTGACACTGACCTTAGCTCAGGCAAGAAATTACTGCAGATCCCTGGACGTTCTAGGGTTCTATCTGACTTCATGGATGATATATAGAGCCTTAGAAATGGCTTTGTAACCTTATCTAGACACTAATGCTGCATTTTCCAGAGGTGTTCTAGAATTTATTTTGATCGTTTGCAAATGCTTTGGAAACTGTTCTGACTACTTCAATCTGATGGCAAAGGGGAAAGTTAGTCAGATTTATATTGGGCATGGTTGGCCCAAATTAGGCCTGATTGTTCACTAAGGTATTCTAACAACTGACCCCAATCCCGTTCATTGGGTTGAATTTACTGGGAAGATAACGTTTTCACGTTATGATTGCATTTTCAAAAACATAGCACATCATACAAATGTGGACCTAATGTTGGTGTCATTTTCTCTCTCAGACTCCCTATATATGTTACTACAAACCACAAAAAGATCTGACCAAATTCAGTGTGAAAAATGTGCAGAGATCCATAAAATTAGACAATAGACCAATACTTAGCATGTAGAGTCTGACTGTCTATATATGTACAAATACAAAATAGAGACAAGAGTGGATCATCCTTTTTATATATAATTTATTCAGTGCCTTGTGACAGTTATTTATGGACTAAAAAGTAGATGATGGAGCCTCACTTCATTTAGCCTAATGTATCTTAACCTGCCTCTCCTTCTGCCTCCTTGCATAAGGCCTTGAGCTGTTGTCCGATGAGCCACCAGTGCTCTTGGAGGGTCTTCAAATGAGCGTGACCAATGTGAGTGAGGAGCCTGCTGATCTGCAGGATAGAGGTCCAGGAGCGGCCCTGTTGGAGGGATTCCAGGCGCCTCAGCCAGGGGAATCTACACTGCGTCAGAGACAGGGACCCTGGATGAGTCTCTGAACCATGGATGATAGCTGGTACATTTACATGCAGACTGGTCCCTCAATGTGCCTTTCATTGACAGGCAAAGAGAGGGATTGACAAAGATTTATAGACTAAAGCAGGATGATTCACAGACTGTATTACAGAAACGCACACTCCTACATGGACACATGTTAAAATATCCTATCATTTTACTTTGCAAATGAGTTTTTATTAATCTGTCAAGTGTACCTCACCTATCTTTACCTCAGCTTTACCTCGCTTTTCATTACAGCGTGTAATTACAGGATTGTGTTCCGTCAGTCTTTAAGGACAAGAATGTGGAAGGAAGGCTATGCTATTAGACTTGTATATTGCAAAATCCCAACTCTTGCATGTCCTTCAGAGTAATAAAAATAAGCTATGCAGTCTTAAAGTACTTCCTAGTAATTCCCTAACTTGCACCATTTGAGCAAAGACAGTTGTTAATCCTTTTTATAAATATTATTGAGCAAGTATACCAGCATAGCTGATCTTTAGTGCCTGGGATTGAGGCCTATGCTTACTGTAGGAATCAGAGCACCCTGAGATGCAGAATATTGACCCTGCAGATTACACTGGTACACTTGTAAAGTTTCTCAATTTCTTATTGTATGGTTATTAATTTTAAACACAAGGAAAATGCATCATGTTTACTCCTTTGCAGTAGATGCAGTATGTTTTATGATTTTCCTTCAGCTTTGTAGTCCTTTTAGATCTGTTACAGGGACCACCACATACTGAAATCAGTTGAATGTAAGTTATTCGGGTCAAAACATTTACAAGAAGTTTGACATTGTATTCCCACAGGACAGCACTTAAAAGTATTTATTAAAACACTTTGTATTTAACCAAAGTGGTTCTCAATGTTACACTGTTTTTAAATGTGTTTTTCTTCTGTTTAAAATAGCTAAATGTTTCAAGGAACAATGAAGGAGGAAAATATGTAATAAATAGGATTTGGTCTGTGAAATAGTCAAAATGTATTGGGGATGTTCATTCAAATAGGAATGAAGGCAATAATACAATATATGGAATGTGGTTTGAACTGAGTAGAAATAAATACCATGTGAATAAAAGTTTATTTGACAAGTTATTTGAAACATAATGTGAATTTCATCAGTACATAACTGGTCAGTAATTATTTCTGTCAAATTATACAAATGCATTGCCAAAGAACATATTTGATTAAAACTAGAAATGCTCTGGTCGTTTACAACTATCAGTTTGATATCAAATCATTTTTTTCTCATTACAGTGCCTGTACATAATGTTTTTCTTTACTGCAAAATGTTGTATACATATATTGACTGTCAGCCAATGACTGCTATATGTTAGTCAAGCTTTAAAACCCCGAAGTTAATAAATGCTGTGAACAAAATTTAAATACATTCAATCTTTCAGTTAAAATTATGATGATGTGTAACTTTATATGTTACCAATAGAGAACACATTAAGGTTATTTTCTTGTAAAGTATCAGTTAATTACCTAGTCTACTGCACATCCTGTAAAAACAATATATTATATAGAATTAGTCAACAGCACACCACCAGTTAAATAGATGTTCATGACATCATTAGTGTCTTCTGAAAACATACCCAACTAGCAAAAGCGAATGTTTTTTGGCTGAGTACACTTATTTGCATGACATTTCATAAAATTGGTTTGGAAGGTGGTGTTGTCGTGGCCAATAAATAGTGACCCAAAACCACTCGTTTTCAAACTTGGGAAATTCATGTCTAACTGAAGTAGGCTATTATGGAGATTCTACATAAACTACATAGGCCTATTACACATCCAGCCCAAAATCGGAGATATGTAAAAATACATATCATGTTAATTGCAAAAGACTGCATCTTTAATTTTATTAACAAAGTGTGCTTAATGTAGAAGATTCAGTACATCTTTTTACGGCTATTGTAGGATTTTGAATGTAGAAAAACAGGGATCTCAGATATGGAAGTGTATAGTTAAACTTAATTCAAATGTTAATCCACATTGCATTTTCATTTTCCACTTTAGCCTGCATTATTTCAGTCAATTTGATCATGTGATTTGCATTTTAATTGTCATGTATTGGTATGCACATTCACTGTCAATATTAAAATGTTAATGAAAAGCCATTTGACATTACATTTTCAAAGTCCGCTTTGCGGTTGACAAACTTCCAATGTTCATTAAAATGTGAAAAGTGAGAAACAACGCGCCACCCTTTGCAACTGAGTTTCTAAGCTCTAACGCCGTTTTCCACAGACCCGGCAGTCGAGAAAAGGGTGACTGCATAGGCGCAATAAATCCGTTTGATCAGGCATTCTAGCGCTGTAATTTCGCTGACGAAGGCGGTGACTTCTTTTTTTTTAATCTGGGACTATATTAGAGAGGGTCAAAACAACTGTAGGCTAAGCGACAGATGACTGACTGTTTACGCCTGAGTACAACCGAGCCTGTAGTAAACCAGTGACATCAGACAAATGACAATAAGATGGCGAATCTCATCGATCGAAGATCATAACACTCCCGCCCAGCAGAAGGTCAACCAATCGCGTTCAGAATGTTATACTGCGTCACAAATCTTTCTTTAAAAGTAGCTATGTCAATTTAGGATAAATGAATTATACATAATAACAAAGAAAAATGTTAAATATCTCAGATCGGAAAATGTTTGTAATAATATGCTTCTTGTTGACCTAATCTGTGTTAATGTTACATATCCAAAGAGGACTGGCCACCCATAATTCTCGTTCCTCTCTAGGTTTTTTCCTAAATTTTGACCCTAATAGGGAGTTTTTCCTAGCCACTGTGCATCAACTCTGCTGTTGTTTGCTCTTTGGGGTTTCAGGCTAGGTATCTGTTTCAGGCTGGGTATCTATAAAAGCACTTAGTGAAAAATGTTGATGTAAATGGGGCCTCATAAAATAAAATTGATTGATTGATATCCTTCGGAGCGTTAATGCGCCTGGAAACGCATTCTCGTATGCAATTACGCCATTGGCATTGGAACAATTTACACGAATTCATGGAAATGGGTCCACAATAAGGATTAGACACAAAAGAGGACTTGCGGTTAGATTTCAAATTAAAAGTCACCAATTGAATGTTCAGCAAAATAAAAAGATCATAGAATCATGACATGTTTGGACAAAAATAATGCTTAAACATTTTGTTATATAGTTATGAATTCTACAGAATTACAATTTGTTGACTAAAAATACAAAAAACCTCTCTTGAAATGGGGTGTTATGGACTTCAAGTGAAAAGTTGTATGCAGGGTGAATTGTTCATAAATATTAATTTTGGGAGTGGATAAAATACTTTGGGGTCTAGATGGTTACATTCCATTTCTGTGGCAGACATTTTTTGGTGAAAAAAGAAAGGCAGCATGCACCATGCATAGATTCGCCAACTTATTGCCATTTGTTTGATGTCACTGGTTTACTGCGTGTTCTGTGGATACTCGGGCGTACACTACATTCAGTGTTGCCAATTAGGAAGCTTTGTCACTAGCTTTAGGCTAATTTTCAGACCCCTCTGGATATGTAAATTGGTAAAAGAGTTTAGTAATATTGTACTTCTTTTTATTATTTAATTTTACATAATTCTGTAATGTCCAGTTCACAATTATTGCTTACCTTGTCACAAAGGCTCCACAGCAGATATGGGAGAGCAAGTTTTCATTCAGTTCACACATCTGAGATGAACACAGTCCCCAGCCAACTACAATTGAACAGGCAGGTGCCTGATCCTACAACATTGAATAGGTAGAGTGCAAGGAAACAAGGCAGAACTGTCCAACATTCACCATCCACCCCTGGCTGCTCTAATCCAATTTTGCCCTGCCCTGTGTTGGACCCCAGGGTAATGTCAGTATGACGCAACCAGGATTTGAACACCTGGCCGCAATGACAATTCAGCTCCTTTATATATTACCATTGGTTCCCTGTTTAACTGCCTTGCTCAGAGACAGAATGAGAAATTGGTCACCTTGCTTGGTCAGGGATTCAATCAAGTATCTTTTTGGGGCCTCTACATCACAAATAATAATAGCAGCTTAGTGGTTAGGAGTGTATTAAGAGCTGAATTCTCTAAAAAAAAAAAGACTGAAATATATACAATTTTCACTGTAATTAAGTCTTAAATATCTGCTTTCCCTGAAAAATGATAACTCATTGTCACTCTTGAAAGAAAGTACTTGCTTCTAGATTGAAATAAAACCTATTCCATAGTATACTTTTATGCAATCTTGCCCTGCCCTAATGCATGTTCCAAATACAATTATTAGAAAGTGATTATTTGAGAAGCCAACTGTTTTGAATACTCTGTTGGACTGGCATATCTATTAACTACCTAGATTAACTTAAGGATGTCCTAAATAAAATCAGCTGTTCCTGTAGGACTTGCTAGAATGTTTCTTGTTGGCATA
>JACXGI010002181.1:9616-27697 GCA_016801175.1 Esox masquinongy
TATTTTCTCCACTTGATGATGACTGTCTTCACTGTGTTCCATGGTATATCTAATGCTTTGGAAATTCTTTTGTACCCTTCTCCTGACTGATATCTTTCAACAATGAGATCCCTCTGATGCTTTGGAAGCTCTCTGCGGACCATGGCTTTTGCTCTGAGATGCAACTAAGAAAATGTCAGGAAAATCCTGCTAGAACAGCAGAACTTTATGCACACTTATGCAACCAGGTTATTGTAAGGTTTTTATTTTTCAGTTTTCCCCCTCGAAGATTTCAGTTTGTTTTTCAATTGAATTGTTCACATTATAGGTCACATTAAAAGTGGAAAAAGTTCTGACATGATTTATCTTTGTCTCATTCTTTTACATCACAAAAACCTGGCATTTTCACAGGGGTGTGTAGACTTTTTATATCCACTGTATAATGTAGGGATCGAGGAAACTCAACTGAAATGGTACAAAGTGGTATGTATCAGGTGGATTACGGGAGATGGGTACTATACACACAGCAAGCTTATGCCACATTCCTGTCAGAGCTCACCGTCAACCTAAGCAAGGCTAATATCACATAAAAAGATAGTACTTCTCGTACAGTATTGTCATGTTTTCTGGAGAGCACTGAGAAAACAGAGTGAATCACTTCCTTTACTGAAACTGACAAGCTCTGTAGTAAGGGACCAACCTGCTGCAGACTTTGAATACACTGACCACAATCAAAAACACCCAAGAGCCTATATAAATATACTTATGGAGACTTACATAAAAACACCTTTTTTTATGTTTTGACATTATGCAATAGGGGAAATGACAAACGAATAATAGCAGAAGGGGCTTTCATTTGGGTTGTAGTCGTGGCAAAGGCAGAGGCCCCTTGATCGGGCAAGAAAGACATTTTAAAGAGGTGGAGAGGCATCTTAGAGAGGTGCTTAAACAGCTGTGAGGGGGACAGGGCAGGAATCTGAGATATGTGCCTAAACAGGGGTGAGATCCTGACAGAAACGCACACCATAATAATCATGTCGAATATCCTATAATGATACAGCGGAGCTTTGTGAACCACTGTCACGGCTGGCCTGTCCTGACCAGTCTACACCCCACTATTACAAAAACGTACATTCCATAGAAAATTATCTGTTGTGTTTTAGAGGGCACATTACAAAACGCTACACAATTACCATTATTTGTCACTCCGAGGAGATGGCTTATATTATACCTACTTCATCGTAATACTGCCAATGTCATTTCCCAGCTGTGCATGGCATCTCTAGGGATTACATTGAATGGTCTAGTTTTGGGTGTTTCAGGACAGGTACCTTTAAAGCACATTTGTAACAACTGCCGATGTAAAACAGGCTTCAGAAAATACTGATATAAAGAAAATCAATATGGCATGATTATTTTTCACTGGCCTTGGTCACAATTTGGAGATATGTTTTCAACCATTGTGAATCGGGTCAATTTTCAACTTAGTGCTTTTAATGAATTGGATTTAGTAAACGACATTCCAAAGTGAATTATTTCTATCGGGAGCTTTCCGAGCCACTGCGCTTCAATTTGACATTCAATGAATAAACTTGAAACTTGCTGTTTTTGCTTGTTCTTTGGGGTTTTAGGATGGTTATCTGTATAAGCAATTTGTGACAACTGCTGTTTTAAAAAGGTTAATAAAAGGATAAAAAAAAATACCTTCAAGCAACAGTAGTGTTCTTTTCATAACGTAATACATGGTATACTACAACCACACATTCTTGAAGAAAGATGGATAGGATCCAGGAGAAACACTTTATTTCTTAGTTATCCAAACATATACTTCATATCACATTTAAACTTCTCATGTACATTTTGTCATGTGATCTCACTATCCTCCAGGATGAAATATTTTCTAAGAAGCATGCTTTACATTCTTGTTCTGCCTGGTCAGTCTGTCGGCCCAGGCCTGTTTTGTGTTTTGACTTCCCTTGTTGTTCTCCTATGATCCGCTCCAGTGGTCGCGCTCTGCCAGTGCTGTCAGACCGAGACGAGTGCAATGCCTCTTAAGATGTCTGGCATTTGCCCAAGACTCCGCCTCTCAACACATGCTAGTCTTAAAAGCCCCACTTAGAATGTAAAAACACATAGAACTGTAACTCAAATAACACAAGTTCCCACATCCAATTTCATTAAACTGAACATTTGCATTTCAGTGTTTTAGGCTGGGTATAAACACTTTGTGACACCTGTTGATGTATAATGAATTTGATTGATCAGTTCCAGTCATAGTCAGCTTTGCATGGGTTTGCACAGCGACTTTGGAGGTGCACAGGCTGACTGTTCACCCAGCAAAGCTAACCAGAACTAGTAGCAACTTCAAATGTTTTTTCTTGAAATGTTTTTTCCCTCCATCATACCTCAAAATCCACACTATAGAACCCTGGCAACAGTATTTGCAGCCATTGTGACCAAGGAATTCCAGCCCTCTAGTGAAAACTGATGAGTGGTGCACCCTCTGAGTGAGGAAGTGCTGGATTTGCAGTAGGTCGTTTGAGTTTATCTACCTGCACAAACAGCACTTTGGACACCAAGGGGCAAAAATAAATAATTTGGTGGATTCCAACAATTACAGAAAATGTGTAAATTGATTAAATAGACTGAAATAGATTTTGAATCACCAGAATGATGGATGACCACAAGATTTTAGAAGACAGGACGTCTGCTTTGTGACAGAAGTGCTCACATTGCGGTATGCAGGGCATAACCATTACCTGCACTGTAAGCACTTTATGACATAGCAGACAAGCTTTCCACAAAAGTACCAGCACAGAACATTCTCAGTTAACCTTCTTAAGCATCAGGGGCCTCAAACCACTCATTTTATGGAAATGCATTGTCACAGAATTAGGGGTGAATTGTTAAAAACGTTGCTTTCATGTTCCCACAGTCCAGGACTCAATGCCCCTGTATAAACGGTCAGTTGGTCCAGGTGAACTGGTGTATCCATGATTATTTCTGAAGAGCAATGATTATTAATATAACTTTTAACGCTGTACAACAATTTATGCTACGACCCTGAACAGAACTGACGTGGGGGGCGCTTACTGCAGAGGTAGATTGTAAACAAACGTTACCCTCACGTGACCTTCCCGTCCCCGCGTTAAACCTACAGACAAGAAAATACAACGTTAGAGCTCAAAACTAACTGTCTTCTAGTAAATAGGTTTCTTATTGTTTCCCACACATCGACTGTAAAAGCGCAACTACAAAAATGACCGACCGCATTACACACGATGAAAAACCAAATAATAAATCTAGTAGTAGAGTACTAGAGTATTCTGTCTGGCTAGAAATTCCATCTGGTGATATCATTTGAGCTAAATAATAATAAAGGTCAAGTTAATTGATATTTTGTTTCCTTACAAATGCAACTCATAAGTGGTAGTCATCTGCGATGTGTACCACTTCGGGGATAATGATTCTTCTACTTCCGAAATCCCTTTGTTGTGTAGCTACTAGAGCTAACGTTAGCAGGCTATGCTACAGCTACACACCATTAATGCGATTCACACATGTGACTTAATGTTTTGACTACATTCGCCATATCGTAAATGCCCAAAATAGTTTAGTATGCAAATAATTTGTTTTCGTGGTTAACTTTAATCAATGCCAAATATATTTTCAAAAATAACCCAGCCGCGCATTTCAAAGGCCATAGACAAAGTAAATCCAGGCATCTGATGCCTCACGCAAAAACAAAAGGCAAAAATATATAATTAAAAGGACTTTCTTACCGGTTGTATGGCTGAGGTCCATCATCTATATTCTCTGCAGAACTATTTACACAATTTCACCACTTCACAATTTCTTAAACACAGTCGATGTTTTTGTAAACAAAGAAGCACATGGCTTCACAGCCACATCTCCTGCAAAAGCTGATTCGCTCCGCTCACCAAATAGTACCTGCAGCACATGTATCTTTTAAAAAAAAAAAAATCTTTTTTATATAAAAAAAATAGTTTCTCTAGTCCAGTGAAATGTATATCACATATCAACGACATTTTATACAAGTTATATAAGTAAAAATACGTTATATATATATATGAATTGTTATATGAAACAATCTTTTTTATGTATAACGTATTTATATATATATATATATATCAAATATATATATATATATATATATATATATATATATATATATATATAAAACGTATTTTTATATATATGTTACGTTATAATTATATATTATATATATATAATACGTTACATATAATACGTTACACGACATTTTATACAAGTTATATAAGTAAAAATACGTTATATATATATGAATTGTTATATGAAACAATCTTTTTTATGTATAACGTATTTATATATATATATATATATACATATATATAAAACGTATTTTTATATATATGTTACGTTATAATTATATATTATATATATATAATACGTTACATATATACATATATATATATATATATATAACGTATTATATACACGTATATCACATATCAAGGACATTTTATATAAGTTATATATGTAAAAATACGTTATATATATAACCATAACCATATATATATATGGTTTGACGGTATATACCGCTTCGATTTTGCATAACAGGGAGCCCAACTTTTAGTCTTCCGCGGATACCAGTGCTCGCGCACAACAGAAGGATGGACGGTTTGGCGTATAGGGTCAGTCCCGGTTTTAGACTGCTTTAACTAGCGGGGGCTGTGAGAAATTGTTGGGGCAGGATTTGCGTCTCTCCATTATGTACTATAAATTGTACCATATGAGGCTACTACGCATCACTGTGATATTGCCTAATCTAAATTGGAAGATATTAGATTTTATAAAGAATGAAAGGATATTTTAACTCTTTATAACAAATACATGTTCTCTATTTTTCTGAACCCAACTCCAGCCAATCTCTTAAAATAACTGTTTTGACCAATTGTACACTATGGTGCAGTCATATATCCTTTAGGTATTTGATCAATTAGGCCTATAGCCTTCATGTCACTCAATCAAAGTTAATGGACCAGCATAGCTACCTTACGTTAAATCATGTTTTTATTCAATAAATGGTAGAAACGTCTTCATATTTCGACCTACCACACCCCACTTTGGCGTTCTTTGTTGAAGTTATACACTTATATCAAACTTTTATACATAGCTTTTAATTTTTTTCCTTATCTTCTTTAGAAATGCATACACATAATCAACATTTGTCTTGAGAAGCTGACAGTTTTGGGCTTACTTCATTATCCCATTTATATGTAATATACCCTCAAAAGTACATATAATTGTTTTATCTCTTTGTATACTTAAAATCAAATTATGACTTGTAGCAAAAGCAGCATTCATCACAGCATCAATCTTTTGTGTCTTTTCTCAAAGCCCCAACAAACACGTCCATATCAAGGGCATTTATTTTAGACTTCTCATGGGCCACAATCACCTAATTATGCGTTCTATCTTTTTGCATAGCATGACAAGGAGGGATTTATAACCCATGACTAGGTGACGAATGAACTCTCACAATGGTGAGGAAATCCAAATTACTTAAGTGGTCACACAAAGTGTATGCATCTCAGGAAATGCTTCCTTACACACGCAAGCTCCAGCTGCGTTAATGTCTGCTCACAAAACAATCTTTTTTTTTTTTGCTTTGAAATCTGAGTTGGCCTTGCACAATGGTTGAACATTTTGAGACTTAAAGGTGCATACTGGGATGTTTTAGCCACTTGTAGAAGTGGCACTGTTGAGCCAAACCAGGTCAATGTCAATTGTTTACAGTACCATTCAAAAGTTTGGGGTCACTTAGAAATTTCCTTGTTTTTGAATGAAAACTATTTTTTGTCCATTAAAATAACATCAAATTGATCAGAAATACAGTGTAGATATTGTTGATATTGTAAATGACTGGCAGGATAGCTGGAAACGGCAGAATTTCTGTGGAATTTCTACATAGGAGTACAGAGGCCCATTATCAGCAACAATCACTCCTGTGTTCCAATGGCTCATTGTGTTTGCTAATCCAAGTTAATCATTTCAAAAGACTAATTGTTCATTAGGAAACCCTTTTGCGATCATGTTAGCACCACTGAAAACTGTTGTGCTGATAGAAGAAGCAATAAAACTCCCCTTCTTTAGACTAGTTCAGTATCGTCAGCATCAGATTTTATGGGTTTGATTACAGGCTCAATATGGCCAGAAACAAACAACTTTCTTCTGAAACTCGTCAGTTTATTGTTGTTCTGAGAAATGAAGGAACCCAAGATCTCATACAATAATGTGTAGTACTCCCTTCACAGAACAGCCCAAACTGTCTCTAACCAGAATGGAAAGAGGAGTGGGAGGCCCCGGTGCACAACTGAGCAAGAGGACGAATACATTAGAGTGTCTAGTTTGAGAAACAGATGCCTCACAGGTCCTCAACTGGCAGCTTCATTAAATTGTCCCCGCAAAACAGTCTCAACATCAACAGTAAATAGGTGACTCCTGGATGCTGGCCTTCTAGGCAGAGTTTCTATATTCTTTTATCCACCTTAATCTTTTTTTTCTTATTGGCCAGTCTGAGTCTTTGCAATTCTGCCTAGACTTGAAATGATTCCGTAGATTTGTTTTGAAACTTGGGAAAACAAAACTGAGAAAATTGAATGTTAGGAAAAGCTTAACGGAATCAGGCCTAAAAAACTACAGGAAATTATAAGGCCCTTTTTTCAATGCTCATCCAACAGTCGGGAAAATAACAACACTCAACTATAATGCGACCTTTATTGATGTCTCGTACAACAAATAGTAATGATGCTAGAAATGTCCCTGAAGATTATGATAGAAAGTATAATTAGAATGCATAATTTGAATGTTGCAACAATAATTTTTTCCTTTTAAGAAATATATTTATTTACACAGGTTTTTACATTTCATAGCACATTCCAATTGCTTTGATTGCATTCGTCAAACTTTCAGCACATATTAAAAAATAAAATGTATACTTTAAAAAAGTAATGCAACAGATAACATCAAAGATGTTAAAATTACTAGATGTTGATAAAAAAAAATTTTTTATTATAAAACCAATCAAAATACTTTTAAAGATCTAATTTGTTTAAAAACCCAGAACACAATCAAACAAATCTTTGTAAGACATGGCTAAACATTTTGTGTGTTGTGCATGAACAGGGGGTGAGCGTAACACCCACCAGTCCCTCTTCTCAGATATGGGTGCCAAGGAGGGCTTCTGCCAGAGTGATGGTCGTCCACACAAATCCCCGCCAGCAGTTATAACTCTGATTACAGCTAACACCAGTGGTCATATTAATTTAAAATAAACAAAATCAAAAAGGGCTAAAAAATCTAAATAATATGAACTATTAGTATATACAACTTACCATAGAACGGTGCGCTGACAAACCAAAATCGTTAAGTTCTAAAAGCTGAACCTAACACAAAGTTGTCTACTGTTTGTGGGCGCTGCCATGTTTGTTTGTCTCATCAATTAATGAGAGAAGTGAAGGCAGGTCACTCTAAGAGACTGGGAAGTCACTCTCAGTCATTAACATCTTGTCTTCCGGACAGATTTGCTAATTATCTTTTGTTTTAAGATCTTTGGTCTCACAAGACCTAACAAATTCCAGACTGCAGTGCAATGTAAATGAATCCTGTAATCATCAAAAATTTCCAAAAAAGTGTTGCATTCGTATATAAAGACTTCATGAAGAAAACAAGAAACCAGGCAAGCCTAGTTCAGCCAGACCACAATAGAAAGTATTGCCGTCTTGAAATTCAAACCCAGGTCGCCCACGTGAAAGGCTGCGTCGCTAACCACTCCACCACAGAGCTCTACGTTTGACTGGTGTCAGTATAGCCTCTTGTATCTATGAACAAATCCTCTTTTGCCACTGGCCGTTTTAACAGCTAATTGGCCATTCGTGAATGATACTGATACAGTTAAACTGACTAACATTTCTTACTAAGTTTACCTCCACCACAAATAGTGTCTATGAACTGTTAGCTTTTGCCACTGGCCGTTTGAACAGCTTATTAGCCAGTAATAGGCTTTACCAGTATCTACTAACTTACTGGAATAGTCATAGGAATTGAGCTATTGCTAGCGAGTCTGCCAAAGCTATTTCATTTCATGGCATAAGAATGTATTTTTTTCTTTCATGGCATAACAACGTACTTTTTTCTTTCATTCGTGAATGACATTGATACAATAACTATCAAGAAAGGTGACAATAACTAACTTTTTCATCAAGTGAAACGACGAAAGAATCGTGGAAATAAAATAAATAAACGTCGTTGTCCACAATAGATTCGAACTTGAGCCTTCCATGTGAGAGGCACTGTCTTTAACCATAACGCCACGGAATTACGCATTTCACCACACACTAAACACCATTGAGCATTGTGTTAAACTGACTAACGTTTCTTATTAAGTTTACCTCCACCACAAATAGCGTCTATGAACTGTTAGCTTTTGCCACTGGCTGTTTGAACAGCTTATTAGCCAGTAATAGGCCTACTGGTATCTACTAACTTTTTAGGAATAATCATAAGAATTGAGCAATTGCTAGTGAGACTGAAGATGAACTTTTCCATGCCAGAAACAGTCGCAATCTAACCGTATACAGTTTTAGGTAAGGCTCACTGTAACGTAACTACTGTAGCCTATGTTGTAGCTAGCAAATGTGTTTGTCTATCCTGACCCAAAACCCATGCATGGATGTGTACTTTGAAAATCCACCAGAAACAGTCGCACTATAAACGTAAACTGGCTTACTATAATGTAGTCACTGGAGGTTTTAGCTAACGAAGTTTTCATCTATACGGAATAATTCGTAACGCGTACTTCACTTTGCCTGTGAGGAGATACGAACTTGGGACCTATAGTTCGCAGGTCTGCTTATCTAACCACTACGCTATTTAACAAGGGTCAGTCAGTCAGTAAGAGACATTCGCTCTTCTTAGCCGGCTCCGCTTACGCGGTCCGGCAAAAATTACTGCAGTTTGTAAAATATCCAAATTCACCAATGCAACTGCTACAACCTACCTGCTACAAACAACTGCTACAACTTTTTAAACTTTGTTTAAAAAAAAAAACAAGAAGACTGAAATGGTGTGAGTCCGGGGACTTGGAATGAGGGTGGGGCAGCATGTGAGGCTGGGGAAGCACCTGTCCAACCCCATGACCATCAGTACCGGCTCCCCCTAAGGCTGTGTCCTGTACCACCTACTCTTCTCCCTGTACACCAACAGCTGCACCTCCAGTCACCACTCTGTCAAGCTCCTGAAGTTTGCGGATGACACCACCTTCATTGGACTTATTTCTGATGGAGACAAGTCTGCCTACAGGTGGGAGATTGACCATCTGTTGTCCTGGTGCAGTCAGAACAACTTGGAGCTGAACACCCTAAAGACTGTGAAGATGATAGTGGACTTCAGGAGAAGCCCAGCCGCCCTTCCCCCCCATCGCCGTGGGTGGTTCCCCAGTCAACTCTGTGAAGTCTTGTTCACTTTCTTCCTCCAGAAGAGGATGTACTGCGTCAGCTGAAGAAGTTCAACCTGCCAACGACTATGATGAGTCCATCCTGACCTCCTCCATCACCGTCAGGTAAGCTGCAGCCACTGCCAAAGATAAGGGCAGGCTGCAACGCATCATCCGCTCTGCAGAGAGGGTGATTGGCTGCAATCTGCCATCTCTACATGACCTACACACCTCCAGGACACGGAGGCGAGCGGCAAAGATTGGAGCTGATCCCTCTCACCCTGGAAATTGACTATTTAGTGCTCTTCCCTCTGACAGAAGGCTGAGGTCTACCAGAACCAAAACCTACCGCCACAAGGACAGTTTCTTTCCTACAGCTGTAGGCCTCATGAACCTGGAACCAAATTGACCATAGCCCACTCCCAACATACACACACAACGCTCAACTGGACAAATCTATAACCCTCTCCTACATACACACACAACCCTCAACAGGACAAATCTATTACCCCTCCCAACATACATAAACAACCCCGAACTGGAAAAAATCTTGCACCTTACATATATTTTTAGTTATTTATTAATGCACAGTCTACTATTTCTATGCTCAGTCCGCTGTTCTTATTTGTTTTCACTTCCCTTTTTCCTTTTGTATCGATTGTTACACCAATGGCCAGAACAAATTCCTTGTTTGTTATGAAACTTACTTGGCATTAAAACCCTTTCTGATCCTGATTCTGAAATCACACATCGGGTCTTCTATATGATCAAATGATCAAAATCTTTACTCTACATTGTGTAATTTGGTGAGAACAAAATGACAGAAACCAAAATCCTCAACCGATTTAGGGTTGGATTCAAACTCACACCAAAAATCAAAGTAAACACTTGAAATCACAGGCTGTTCCAACTTCCAACTCAGAATGTGACTCAGTAGTGTGTCTGTATGCACTCCTGACAATGTCTGGGCATGCTTCTGATGAGATGGTGGATGGTGTCCTAGGGGTCTTCTCCCAGACCTGGATCAGGGCATCAGTGAGCTCCTGGATAGTCTGTGGTGCTACTCGGTGGCATCGGATGCAACGATACATAGAGGTGCATCTGATGCCGCCGTCCCAGAGGTTCCCAGAGGTTCTCAAATGGATTCATTTCTGGCGAACATGAGGGCCAGTCAAAGGCATCAATGCCTTCGTCATCCAGGAACTGCCTACACACGCTTGCCACATGAGGCCGGGCATTGTCCCAGGGCCCACTGCACCAGCGTAAGGTCTAACAATGGGTCTGAGGATTTCATCCCGGTACCTCACAGCAGTCAGGGTACCGCTAGCAGTCAGGGTTGGCTAGCACGTGGAGGTCTGTGCAATCCTCAAAGGATAGGCCTCCCCAGACCATCTCTGACCCACCGCCAAACCAGTCATGCAGGATGATGTTGCAGGCAGCATAATGTTCACCACAGCGTTTTCAAACTCTTTCACGTCTGTCACGTGTTCAGTGTGAACCTGCTCTCACCTGTGAAGAGAACGGGGCGCCAATGGCGGACCTGCCAATTATGGTGTTCTCTGGCGAATGCCAATCAAGCTGCATGGTGCTGGGTTGTGAGTACAGGTCCCACTAGAGGACGTCAGGCCCTCATGCCACCCTCATGGAGTCTGTTTCTGACAGTTTGGTCAGAAACATGCACACCAGTAGCCCGCTGGAGGTCATTTTGTAGTGCTCTGGCAGTGCTCCTCCTGTTCCTCCTCGCGCAAAGGAGCAGATACCAGTCCTGCTGCTGGGTTGATGCCCTTCTCCGGCCCTGTCCAGCTCTCCTTGTGTAACAGCCCATCTCCTGGTATCTCCTCCATGCTCTTGAGTCTGTACTGGGAGACGGAGCAAACCTTCTTGCGACGGCACATATGGATGTGCTGGAGGAGCTGGACTATGTGTGCAACCTGAATGGGCTGCAGGTACCGCCTCATGCTACCAGTATTGACAAGGACACTAGCAAAATGCCAAACTAGAGAAGATTCAGTCAGGAATGATAAGGAGAGAGCAATTGTCTGTGGCCACCACCTGCAAAACCATTCCCTTTTTAGGGGTTGTCTTGCTGTTGCCTCTCCAGTGCACCTGTTGTCACTTTCATTTGCACCAAAACAAGTGACATTGATTCACAATCGCTTATGCTTCCTAACTGGACAGATTGGTATCCCTGATGTTTAATTGACTTGGTGTTATACTATGATGATTATGTGTTCCACAGCATTAAACTCACAAATGCATAGTTAGAAACGTAAAACAAATGCACAAATATACAGTATCTCACAAAAGTGAGTACACCCCTCACATTTTTATAAATATTTGATTATACCTTTTCATGTGACAACACTGAAGAAATGACACATTGCTATAATGTAAAGTAATGAGTGTACAGTTTGTATAACAGTGTAAATTTGCTGTCAGCTCAAAATAACACAACACACAGCCATTAATGTCCAAACCGCTGGCAACAAAAGTGAGTACACCCCTAAGTGAAAATGTCCAAATTGGGCCCAAAGTGTCAATATTTTGTGTGGCTACCATTATTTTCCAGCACTGCCTTAACACTCATGGCATGGAGTTCACCAGCGCTTCACAGGTTGCCACTGGAGTCCTCTTCCACTCCTCCATGATGACATCATGGAGCTGGTGGATGTTAGAGACCTTGCGCTCCTCCACTTTCCGTTTGAGGATGCCCCACAGATGCTCAATAGGGTTTAGGTCTGGAGACCTAAATGCTTGGCCAGTCCATCACCTTTAACCTCAGCTTCTTTAGCAAGGCAGTGGTCGCCTTGGAAATGTGTTTGGGGTCGTTATCATGTTGGAATACTGCCCTGCGGCCCAGTCTCTGAAGGGAGGGGATCATGCTCTGCTTCAGTATGTCACAGTACATTTTGGCATTCGTTCCAGTGCCGGCAGCACTCATGCAGCCCCAGACCATGACACTCCCACCACCATGCTTGACTGTAGGCAAGACACACTTGTCTTTGTACTCCTCACCTGGTTGCCGCCACACACGCTTGATACCATCTGAACCAAATACGTTTATCTTGGTCTCATCAGACCACAGGACATGGTTCCAGTAATCCATGTCCTTAGTCGGCTTGTCTTCAGCAAACTGTTTGCGGGCTTTCTTGTGCATCATCTTTAGAAGAGGCTTCCTTCTGGGACGACAGCCATGCAGACCAATTTGATGCAGTGTGTGGCGTATGGTCTGAGCACTGACAGGCTGACCCCCCACCCCTTCAACCTCTGCAGCAATGCTGGCTGCACTCATACATCTATTTCCCAAAGACAACCTCTGGATTTGATGCTGAGCACGTGCATTCAACTTCTTTGGTCGACCATGGCGAGGCCTGTTCTGAGTGGAACCTGTCCTGTTAAACCACTGTATGGTCTTGGCCACCGTGCTGCAGCTCAGTTTCAGGGTCTTGGCAATCTTCTTATAGCCTAGGCCATCTTTATGTAGAGCAACAATTCTTTTTTTCAGATCCTCAGAGAGTTCTTTGCCATGAAGTGCCATGTTGAACTTCCAGTGACCAGTATGAAGGAGTGTGAGAGCGATAACACCAAATTTAACACACTTGCTCCCCATTCACACCTGAGACCTTGTAACACTAACGCGTCACATGCCACCGAGGAGGGAAAATGGCTACTTGGGCCCCATTTGGACATTTTCACTTAGGGGTGTACTCACTTTTGTTGCCAGCGGTTTAGACATTAATGGCTGTGTGTTGAGTTATTTTGAGGAGACAGCAAATTTACACTGTTATACAAGATGTACACTCACTACTTTACATTGTAGCAAAGTGTCATTTCCTCAGTGTTGTCACATTAAAAGATGTAATCAAATATTTGCAAAAATGTGAGGGGTGTACTCACTTTTGTGAGATACTGTAAGTCACCACCCACAAACAAACACTACCTGACTCATATTTCTAAAATAGCATTTGAATAAATACAACCAGATTTGTTAGTCAATACTTGTGTTAGAAATGTTGAGTGTGCTTTTGTGGATCAATTTGAAAGCGTGGATCGGTTTATATTTGTGCCCACAAATGTGAGTGAGACCACTAGTCCACATCTCGTAATTTTCTTTTCATGCACTTTGAGATTATTCCTCTATAATGAAAGTAATTATGATTATTATTTATGTAGTAGAATATTTTGGTGACTTCCAACCAATCCAACCAAAGTCACTATCCACAAACAAGTGATTTTTGTTTGTGGTTACCATATAAAACCTTTTTTTACGGTTCCAAATACAGATTTGTGTGTTTAAAGTTGTGTAAATACGAACCAAGGTTTACGATCATGGATTCACTGCTGTGTATTTACGGATCAAGGTTTACATTTGTGAGTTGTTTTGTGTGAATACGAAAATTTTAGCAGTATTCTATCTCCATAGATCTAAAATCCCTTATTGGAAAAATTGATGTGTTGGAAAAACGACTGGAACCATTTCCGTTTTCGACCGCTAGGTTTTATGGGTATTATGACACGTCCATGTGGGACGTACTGTACCGGACTGTACAATTTTCGTGGATTTGAGTGATATCATTGCGAATTAGGAAAGGTAAGTGGCCACATTTGAATGTATAGCAATGTATATGCTAGCGATATGCTGTCAATGACATCTGGCAAACCGGATGGGACGAACTCTTATGACTATTCCAAGTAATAAGTTACTAGTGTTACTGGCTTGTAAGCTATTTGTGCACAGAAGCGGCCAGTGGCAAAAGCCATACAGTTCATAGATGCAATTGGTAGTGGAAGTAAATTCTTCATAAAAAACTTTAGTCAATTTAACACAATGCTTAATCGTGTCTAGCTAAATATTCAAACTTGGCGTGATGATAATGCGCGACAAAATGATCAAATGTTGAGACGTAATTTTATGACGAAGTAGTATGTCCTAATAGTTCCCCATACTGGCATACTAAACAGTACGTAGGCTACTTCACCATCACCCGCGAAGTACATACTTGCAGTACGAAGAATGTTTACATTTATTTATCTCAGCGATTGTGAATGAATGTAGCGGTACATCGACAAAACTTTCTGGTATCTGTCATATTGTTCTCGTTCTGTGACTACTTTACGATTATTGCTTGCATGATCAGGTCATCAAACATGCAGTTTGAATCCACACTAATCCATTTGTTCATGGCACCGTTTATGATTTATTTGCATATCGCGACGATGAGCGTTAGTTTTTTGGGGAAGTTATGTGTTTATCCCAAGAAATAGTGACGTTTTTTAAATTCCGCATCAGTTACGCCATGGGCAATATACTGTTATTTATTAAGGTGAACAGTTGTCAAGAAGAAATGTGTGTCGAGATGTTGCGTAACTGATGCTGAATGGAAAAAAAATCAGAATTAATGCAAACCTAACCAAAAAAGTGCTATCTTCGCACAACTGTTCTCTGGATACGGGGTAAGTTGAGCAGCCTTGGCGTACGTGGTTTATGATGTCATGGTACGGTGCTGGTAGGTCTAAGTGTAATTCATGAAATCTGTCTGTACAGTTGTTTGCTATAATTTGGCTTCTACTTAGTGGATAAAAAAGCAGTGGAATTCTAATACTTGCAGTATTTCAGTATTTTCAATAAACCATTGAGATGAAATATTTCTGGACTGAGGTATGTTCTCTATCATGTACATGTCGGAATCTGGTTATACTGGTTATTTGTCCACACACCAGTTCTGACTTCTTTTCCAATTCTTGCTCAAGATATGTTATGTATTTTGTGTAAACAGGTGGTGTCTCTAAAATCTTTTTTTCTATGTGAATAGTATGGTTTTAGACAAGGTAGGACCTTTTTCATTAAAATAATTGATAGAATAGAAATTGATAGAATAAACACTATCAATGTTAACTTACGCTTATGATGTTATGTGGTCAGAAACTTCAGTTCTGTTTCGTGGAGCTCTGCCCCATAGGGGGAGCTCTGCTCCTATTGGTTTTCCCTTCCTGCACAAGGGGCAGCCAGTCTGAGAATTTGAATGTACGCACTCGGCGTCAGCCAATGAGAGTGCCGTAGCACATATAGGAGAGCAATCCCGCCATTTGTCCTTTCTTTTACTTCAGCCGACTCTGGTGTTTTGAAGACCTGCCTCGAGAAGAGAAGAATGAGCATGGAAATTTCCATTACCAACAGCCTTTTTAAAGGCTCTCATCACCAGTCTGACCACCTAGCGGCGAATGGCGAGCCTCATAACCGCCCCTTGGCAAGTCTGCGTTCCCGCCATGCTAGTTAGGCGCTCGGTGACACTCCAGTTTGCGCCACCTCCGCCTCCCTCCCAGCAGACTTACGCTTATATGTTATGTGGTCAGAAACTTCAGTTTCTGCCTCTGTGTATACCCATCACTTGTATTCTGTGTCTGTGAATACATTAATGTCAGTGCCAACAGTTGATCCCGTGGTGCCCGTATGGATGGGAGTGCTCTTCAGTGGCTTCTGCCTCGTGTGGTTGTCCTGTTAAGGCAAACCTCCCCAAGTGTCTTTTACCTTGATGTCATTGACACCCCCCTTTGTTGGTATGTTCTGCCTGGGCAGCAGCATGGCGGGCATCATTAGCAGCAGGGTTATCAGGAGCATCAATAGGAGGTACTTGGGCATTCCCATCCTGTCAATTCCCAGTAGCCGGTTTCCAGTCAGTGGTGTGATCTGTTGCAATGCCAATGTCCCAACCTGTGAACGTATACATTCCACACAATTGGTTAATGCCCTACAACAGTCCATCAGACTAATATCCACTGGGTATAGTTCCTTCAGCTCCCAAGAATGAAGACCATAGATCTAATGGTAAGATTGCATCTATTGGATCTAGTTTTCAGAATAGTCTATGTCAAATGTAATTTTTTATTCAGGACTTGATTTTTGATTCACAGTGTTGTATTTCTGTTTGTTAGCACATCAAATTTATTCTACTCCACTATTAAGGCTGGAATAGACTTCGGTCGTATGGCGTAATGAACCATTTTTCATGCGTATCCTAACATCCTAACATGTTTACTCCTAATCTCTCGAGTTAAGTAAAAGAGGGGGAAGATGGGGAAGGAGTGGTAAAACAAATCGGGATATCAGAGGGTGGTATGTATCTGTAATGAATCCCACAATCTCCGGCCAAAATGTGGAAATGGTGACAACCAAAACCAGGAACAGGGGACGAACCAGCAGCCTGTACACAAAGAGATTGTACTGGCAAGGTGATATAAGTTCACTGTAAAATTCAGCTAGTTTCTTTCAAATCACCCAATATTAAAGCACCCAATATTAGCATTCCAAAAGTGATGGCCAACCTACTTCGAGAGAAACACAAACAAGTATCTTGATTTAAATGAACTTATCAAATGTTTAAAAGAAATGCTCCGACTTTGCTTTTTCTTTAAATACAATAGTTGTGGTCTGCGTAACCCTAAATTCCATAATTTCTGCATATTGTGAACACTTCTGTGCTTTTTGTCACATTAAAATATCTCTATTACCAACATTGCAAATGTATTTTGTCTATACCCCTCTACTACTGGTCCGATCTCTATTAAATGCACTTGTCTGATCTACACAGCAACTCATTAATGTGGAAATTCCAAAAACACTAAAGAATGATTAGACCAAAAACAGAGAGATATGCGACAATACCAGTCTCTAATTAAGGTACAGTCATGAAAAATTAAAAGAACACTAAATTAGACCTTAAACTCTTTTACATCAAATCCTCCCCTCGATGTTCATTTAGTAATCATAGTTTTTAGAATTCAGACTACATTTAACAAGTATCGGTCTTTGCTTCGTAAAACACAACAATCATCTCACTTGAAATAGAAAGACAAATAAACAATAAAAAGCTATATAGTTAAAAAACAATTTAGTTTTAAAATCAGATATGTACATATTATTTTGGAAAATAAACTCATGTTTGGTTGCTTTCACCTTTATGTATATGATGTATGATGTATATGATTAAAATTCAGCGCTAATGGGAAATCTTGCATTTTACTTAACTTTAAAGATTGTTAACCCTGCTATGTTCACTCTAGATACAAGCATGGACAGAGAGAGAACAGAATATTTATCCCATTTGAAAGAATATTTTACCAGAGCAGAAAATGATTGTATTCCAAAACAAATTTAGATTTTTCTCCTTTTGGTTTAAGCCTCTTTATTGAAAATTCTAAAAGGAATCGAAAACAGAAATCTTTAGCTCGAACGGGGCTTTTATGGAAAATTCACTTTAGAGTCCTACACCTGTCACCACAGTTAATAGAAACCTTGACTCACCAATTTCTCAAGGTGTTTTGGAATAGTGTGTTCTTTCACCAATGAGCCAAATCCACCAGGACTCCTTCAAAGATTGTCCTGAGTCAAGAGTTTTATCAAAAAGGTTTAATGAGGATAGAGCAGACAGTGTAACCATACATAGAAGGTCAAGCCTGTCCCTCTCCACCTGTGCTGACAAGGTAGGCTGTTGTTTATAGTACAGAAGTGTAGGAAGAGGGAACAAATAAAAAACACGGTC
Organism: Esox masquinongy; assembly: GCA_016801175.1. Classification (NCBI taxonomy): domain Eukaryota; kingdom Metazoa; phylum Chordata; class Actinopteri; order Esociformes; family Esocidae; genus Esox; species Esox masquinongy. The sequence goes on from JACXGI010002181.1 coordinate 27,632, forward strand.
AGTATAGCAGTTTAAGCTTGTTTTCTGTTGTTTATAGCACAGAAGTGTAGGAAGAGGTAACAAATA
>JACXGI010002181.1:27797-77614 GCA_016801175.1 Esox masquinongy
TTGTTTTCTGTTGTTTATAGCACAGAAGTGTAGGAAGAGGGAACAAATAAAAAACACGGTCAGTATAGCAGTTTAAGCTTGTTTTCTGTTGTTTATAGCACAGAAGTGTAGGAAGAGGGAACAAATAAAAAACACGGTCAGTATAGCAGTTTAAGCTTGTTTTCTGTTGTTTATAGCACAGAAGTGTAGGAAGAGGTAACAAATAAAAAACACGGTCAGTATAGACCAGTTTAAGCTTGTTTTCTGTTGTTTATAGCACAGAAGTGTAGGAAGAGGTAACAAATAAAAAACACGGTCAGTATAGACCAGTTTAAGCTTGTTTTCTGTTGTTCAACCAGACATACCGTTATTCTCAGAATTGACATATCTGCAAAACAGTACAACATACAGCAAAGTTTTCCATTTTGGCTCACACATTAATCACAACACAAACCAGAATTGGGTTTATCATTGATTGATCAATTTGCATATTTTCTTTATGTATATTTTAGAATACTCTCATAAAACTGTTTAGCTTAGCTAAAAAGCCAAAATTTGTTTATCTCTTGCTGCTGCCAGAATGGAATTCTCTCTCAGATGTTCTCTCAAGAACTTCAGTGGCTAGACCCATACTTATTCCCACTTGTATACACAGGGATTTAAGGTTTTATCAGGGTCCCCCATTAACTATCACTAAAGCAGCAGCTACTTCCTGGGGTTAACACAAAACATGTAACATGACATCATACAGAGCATCCAAAGACAATTCCAACTGTGGTGCAATAATGTTTTCTCTGTAACACTAAAAATCTTCATTTCAAATGCTTGATACCGTGCAAATATACTATGCAAAACACTGATAAAGTGTATTTGTCATTTAAATGGGATATGGTGACCATGGCTACATTACAAGACACACATTTGAGCAATATTAACTGACACATTTGTAAAACACAGATGCACTTTAATGCTAGCTGAAGACATATTGTAGCTTTGATGCCCAAATGGCAATCATCATTAGCTATGAGGCTAAATTTATAATTATATTTTTTTCTTCTTTTTTTTACCTGACCTGCTTACCACTTTACCCATGTACCACTTTACCCTGTAGTTTTCATCTTTGCAGACTGTCCCTCCAATGAAATGACTTTTTCCTTAGTATTTGGTCACATTCATAATTTATGTTGGTTAATGATTTCCTTGGCTCAGTAAACGCTATGTCTTTACTAACCACACTCTCCACTGTAGCCAGTTGTGTTTTGAATTTGTCCATGATCACTGTTACGTATTCTCTTTCAGCAGGCAATGTCTTTGGCTCGGGTCTTTTGCCGTTTACATGGCTATTTGCAACCCATATCGAATGCACAAATACCTTTGGTCTCTGTACTCACAAGAACCCAAAATAATGTGAAACGCTGGCAACATACTGCTCCACAATCAACAAGCTGTCACTTGCAACTTCAGGAAGAATGTCTTGGTGAGTGACTTGTCGATTGTTTTTAATGTTCTCATTTACAAAATACTGTATTCGACATTTGATTTGCACTACGCCGTCTGTTAGTAGCTGTCTGCTCTGAGATACAGCTTCTATAATATTAAAATAACAAAATTATTTTTGTTAAAGGTGTTTCTTTCATTTTCAGACATTAATGTGGTACAATGGGTGGAACAGAGTCTGGGCCTGGCACTTTTCCCATTGTAGATTAATATTTACTTGTAAATCTGATATCTGAATTGGCAGAGCTTAACTATGGAGGGCTCGTGATGCACTTTGACTATGTGTGGTTACGGGATCACTGCCGCTCTGCCTCCTGCTACAATAGTAAGACAAACCAGAGGAACCTGGATACAGCAAATGTGGAGCTGAACATACATCCAACACACTACAGGGTGGATGATGAGAATCTCTTTCTCACGTGTAAGTATTAGATTTAAGATTTCTTTTTCAAACAGAGGTGACTTTGTCAATTTTGTTTTTAAATGATACCTTATTATTTGGGACTAGTGTGAATTTCTCTCGGATCCTGAAGGAAGTTTTCACCGCTGCCAAACCTGATATAGTTACTTGTGTTGCCAGACCTTCAGTAACAACACAAGGTTGGTAACAATGATAGCTTATCTTGCACTTTCAGAAATGGAAAAAAATAGGATTCCGGTGAGTGCTGTCTTCAGACGAACAACTCTTACAATAAATCTCCAGTTTGGTTAGGGCTGCAGAAACTTTGGGCTGGTAGGCTGCTCATGCAAAATCAAGTTCAAATGGAAAAGCAGTAACATCACTTTCGTCTGTGTGATTAAAACCAGATTCCTCCCCCCATTTGCAAATTTCACAAAAGGTTGTACCTTTTGAAGAGTAGCCATTCACCAATTAAGGAAGAACTTTACATCCGTGCCAGTAACTTAATTTAAAATACATCTCATGTTCTCTTTGGCAGGACTGTGATGGATGCACCTATTATTACGCATCATTCATGTTTAATGGTTGATAATTATGTAATAGACTGAATTGTCTTTTATGTGTCCACCACAGGGCCTGATGGTCATGTGACCAGGTACAACCTGAGTTGGCTGGCTCAGAACAGCTATGAGGGACAGAAGCAGAGTGCCATGCAGCCACGCGTCGTCTGGAACTCAGACATCTATACCAGTGCCAAGGTGCCCTCTGCCAACTGGGACAAGTTCATGACCTGTGATGAAGAACTGAAGAACTTCCTTAGTAACTTCTTGCTGTATGGCATTGCTTTTGTGGAGGGCGTTCCTTCCACTGTTGAGGCTACAGAGACGCTCACCCGGAGGGTGAGCCTTATCAGGTGCAGTAAGGCCCTCTGTTGTGTCTGGGGGGAGGAGAGTTCAAGGGGAGTTTCACCATAGCTCAGCTACCTAATGTACTAGTTTCAGTTCACACAGTGACCCAACAGTTTTCTAGAAGAAATGGTGCATTATTTAAATAAAATGCAAGGGTGCCAATACTTTTGGCCACGATTGTGACTATTGTGATATCGGAATCAGAACGAGTTTTATTGCCAGGTAAGCTTCACCACAAACAAGGAATTTGTTCTGGTTGTTGGTGCAACTGTTTATACAAAAGGAATAAGGGAAATAAAAACAAATGAGAACAGTGGACTGAGCATTAAAATAGTGGACTGTGTTCATAAAAAAAATTCAAAAAAATAACTAAAAAGTATGTGTAAGGTGCAAGATTTTGTCCAGTTGAGAGTTGTGTGTGTATGTGGGAAAAGGTTATAGAAAATATGTAGTTTATCTTCTATTTTCTGATATCATGGGGCTACTTGGTTCTTGGATTCTTATTAAGGAAATGTGAACTTTACCTGGTGCCAAGATATTTTGGCCCAAAACGTAGTTGCTTCTGCAAAGAGGCTGAAACTTGTCCTCAAGTAGAATTTCCTTCAAGTCCTTGACTACAAGCACACATTGAAGTTGACTGTAAAATCAACATTTTGAAATGGCCATCTCTGTCTATTGGCTTGAAGTCCATTGAAAATCTTTGGTTTGAATTGAAGAGATGTGGTTTGAATCTGTAAAGATTCTGTAGAGAGGAACAGTCTAAGATTCTTTTCCATTAGTTCTCCAATCCTATACTAACTGACTTAATAGGAAAATACTTAGTGCCATACTTTTTTGCAAGAGTGTGCACGAAGTACTGAAAACGACAGTGTAGTAAAATTAACGTGCACGGACAGTTTTTTTGCGCTGAATATAGATGTCTAAAGTATCGGACATTTTTGCACTTTCACAGAGTGTCTCATTGGTCAGTTTAGTGGCAAATGTTTTAAGAGAGGGAAGGTCCACATGAATCTACACGGTGTGTTAATTAAGGGTGTAGTGTAGTGTCTGAACCAGCACACTAATCCCATTTCCTACTGGGCTTTCATTTCGAGTGAAGAAGAGGGGAGGAAGGGAGGAAGCAGGAGTGTTATAGGAATTGCACATGATTGCCATATTTGACCATTTTCTTCTAGTGCAGTGAAGATCTTTATTAATCAAAAGTAATTGCCCTCTTCCTAAAACCCAAAGAAACAGAAGATCCCGCTCAATTAGAACCCAGCTGTTTTTGAATAGTGCTTTAGTTATTTATTTTTGATACAGCTAACTCTTGGTTTTGTTTTGAAATGTGTTTCCTATTAGAGAGACAATGTATGGCAAGATGTGGAACTTCACATCAGACTTCTCCAGAGGAGACACTGCATATACTAAATTGGCCCTGGATCGCCACACAGACACCACATACTTCCAGGAACCATGTGGGTAGGTATTCAGATAATGTTCACACATGGAATGGTATTCAATTTCCACTGTAGGGGGAAATCATGTAACGCCTTTTTGAACAGTAATTTATTTTCCAGATGAATACACGTTAGACATGTACATAAGTCAATGTGTTAGGCTATTGCTGTGATATTACTTAAATGCATAGCTGTAACGGGATACAGCTTTCTGAACCAGTTTTTTCAACTGTTGACACAGTTTCATCTCCTGTTTATGGCCTTTTCTACTGATAAGATCCATTTTTGCTATGTCACATATTTGTGGGATCTTGATAAAAGAAGACTACAATGTAAAACTGAGCTCCACCTTGGTCTCTCACTAATTAACTGGGGAATTTGCCATCTACTGGGCAGGCAAAACAACATGTGACTGACACTGATGCCATTGACTTGCAGGATCCAAGTGTTCCATTGTCTTAGACATGAGGGAACGGGAGGAAGAACACTTCTGGTGGATGGATTCTATTCTGCAGGCCAAGTGCTGAAGAAGATGCCGGAACACTTTGAGCTGCTAGCACGGGTGCCAATCAAGCATGAGTACATTGAAAATGTCAGCAAACACCGCAATCACATGATCGGCATTGGACCTGTGCTCAACGTGTATCCCTGGAACAATGAGGTCTACATGATACGGTATGATCTGTGCTACTGGTCCCACGCCAACACTAAAAACAACTAACGTTCTAGTCCTGGTTACCTATTTACTTAGAGTTGAATGCATTTGAGAATCTCTATCTGTTGAGCAATTCCCGGGATTGAGGACAATATTTCTAGACTGTTGTGTGGTGGTTTGACTGTGGGTTGCTTCTCTTTCAGGTACAATAACTATGACCGTGCTGTCATAAACACTGTCCCACATGACATTGTCAAGCGATGGTATGTGGCTCACAGAGAGCTTACCACAGAGCTGAGGAAGCCAGAGAACGAGTTGTGGGTCAAACTGAAGCCTGGTAAGGTAAGTAGTCTTGACAGAAATAATTAATCAGAAGGCAAGGCAAGTTTATTTGTATAGCACATTTCATACACAGGGCAATTCAAAGTGCTATACATTAGAAAAAATGAATTTAGCATAAAAAACAAAGCATACAAAAAAAACCATCACATTTAAGATGGCTAAAAGATGATAAAAAGATTAATAACAGGCGGAAGAAAACATTGAAGGTTTTTGGCCTAGATTTAAAAGTGGTCAGTGTTGGAGCAAGTCTGAAATTTTCTGGCAGGTTGTTCCAACTGTGCGCAGCATAATGACTAAACACTGCCTCACCAGCCTTTGTCTTCACTCTGGAAACAGTAGACCTGACCCTGATGACCTGAGGGGTCTGGAGCAGTGTTTCCCAATCCTCGTCCTCGGGACCCAAAGGGGTGCATGTTTTTGTTTTTTCCCAAGCACTCACACACCTGATCCAAATGAAAGACTTGATGATAGGTTGATTACGTCAATCAAGTGTGTAAGTGGTAGGGCAACATTTAAACCAGGTGTGTGAGTGCTAGGGCAAAAACAAAAACGTGCACCCCTTTGGGTCTTGAGGACCAGGATTGGGAAACACTGGTCTAGAGTGTTCATACTGAGAGAGGACTGATATGTAACCAGGCCCTGAAGCATTCAGTGATTTATAGACGAGGAGCAGTGTCTTGAAGTCTATTCAATGAGACACAGGGAGCCAGTGCAGAGACCTAAGAATTGGTGTAATGTGTTCAGCTAAGTGTTGACATAAGAGGCTGACATTCTGAAGCCAGAATTGGGCAGTATGGCGCATTTCTCAAAAATGTTGACAGAAACAAAATGTTCATTTTATTGGTAGGTTCTCTTCATTGACAACTGGCGTGTTATGCATGGTCGGGAGTCCTTCACAGGCCTGCGGCAACTGTGCGGCTGCTACCTGACCAGGGACGACGTCCTGAACACTGCCCGCTCCCTGGGTCTGCAGGCTTGATTTAAGAATCACCATCTTGAGTGTCCAAAACATTTTAGATTTTAGTCATTTGAGAGTTGCTTTTATCCAAATCAAAATACATGAGCAATTAGGGTTAAGTGTCTTGCTAAAGAGCACAATGACAGATTTTTAACCCCGTCAAATATGGGATTTGAGCATGTGACCTTTCGGTTACTGGCACTAAATTCCAACCATTTGGTAATTAAATAGAAAAGGCAAGACCTAATCCGTCATAAAAAATATTGCTGAATTTAAAAAAATTGGAAACATTTGGGTCAGATATACAATTGAGCAGAGTAAAATATTATCTCAGTAGTATGTGTTAATTGGTTTGGAAGAAAACGCTATATTACATTAAAGTAATCACAAAGAAACAATGAAAAGTGACAAAAGCGTATTGTGTTTTTAAAACAAATCAGTATTTTGTGTCACATCCTTTTGAATGCAAAACTGTAGAAATACGGTTTGGTAGACTCTCATGTACATATAGATTTTTCAAGTAGGCGTTATCCTGTGATACACTCTCTCAAGACAGTTTTAGGATTTAAGTGTTGCATATGCATACCTCCATTCCAGTAAGCTTTTTTGGTCTTTTCATTATTGGAACTTATACTCACTGAAATCAGTGAAATCCAGAGTTTCCAATGCATAAATGCTGATATATGCTTGATACATGGACATTTCATTTATATGGGCATGCAGCCAGAAAAAAATTTTATGGGAGAGAAAAATGTTGTTTTGGAGATCTACTTTTTATACACATAGGCCTACAGTTTTTCTGTCACAAGAACAATCGTATTTTGTTTTGTGTTGTTTTATGGACTGAACCTTAATTCCAGTATATCTCAAGCACTTTTAATCATAAAATTATGTTATTGAACATGTTATCTTATTAACAACGAAATAAATGTGGTGGTTCTGAAAAAAGAAATCCCTGGAGTGTTTCTTAAAACAAAACGTTTTAGGCCGTGAACTGGTTGGTGGTGTGAAGTGTGGTAGTTGGCCTGTTACATTTTTAACCTGTTGAATTTTTTTCTACTTTTTGTCGGCGAAAACGGGTGGGAATTTTCTGGATAGGCATGCATTACCTTTACTGTTCATAATGAGACCTGAGTGGGGCTGCAAAACGTTTCACCCAGCGCTTGACTTGGGATAAAATAAGTGCAGGAACTGACAAATCGCGTATTAGACTATGTTCATCAAAATGTATACGCTAATAAGGCTTGTTCCTTTAACCAGACGTGGTGCTGACCCTAGCCTTTTGGGGGTCTTAAGCAAAATTTGATTTCGGGGCCCCCTCTCCCCAAGTGGTCTGTGGCTCACTAGCAGTCTGGGGCACCCTGGCGGTCAGGGGCCCTAAGCGGCTGCTTATGTCGCTTATGCCTAGGGCCGGCCATGCCCAGACATCCCAGACAGCTCTTTTGCCTAAAAAAAGGAACCGGAATGCTGTTTGCCTAAAATTAGAAGTACCGCGGAACCGTTCCGGCCCAGGTCAAGCACTGGTTTTACCCGAGTATGACCAAAAGAAACTCTTCGCAAATAAAAAACCCTGAACGCATTGGGTGCTTTTCTATTTTGTAATGCCAAGACAAATACATAAATAGTAGGCTATGAGTCAAAATCATTATAAAACCTTGCAGCGATGGAAAAGCGTCTCTTTCGGTTCTTACACCATTCATTTCTTCCATAGGGATTTTGTAGATCCACTTCGAATAAGGTCTAAATATTAGCATTTTATGTAGTGCTAATTGAAGCAAAAATGTTGACAAAATGCTTTGTTGATTATGATGAGTCAACTAGTTTATAGTAGGTGCCAGCTCTAGCATTTTGGGGGGCCTAAGCAAAATTAGATTTGGGGCCCCCTCTCCTCTATCTGTCCAGGCCTCCCTAGCAGTCGGGGGCCCCATGCGACTGATTATGTCGCCCTGTTTATAGTGATGAGCACGTGAATGAACAGCTCTTTTTGGAAACCGACATGGGTGAACAGAGGCCTTCATTTGGCTCCTTAATTTACTTATTTATTTTTAGCTTATTTGCAGATGAAATAAGAAAATTATTCATATATTATATTAAGATTGCATATCTGCAATGTGGACACAATAAGTAGGCAGAGAGTGCAGCTTGCTGTTAGTGAAAAAGCAGGTGATGTCATAAATAAAACACAGTTAAGATTGCAGCCTATTTGGACGTAGGCTACATTCCACGCACTAACATGATTCTAGCCAATTAGTATTTTAAAGGAAGAGCCGTTCAGGAGCTAAATCACTCGGAATGCCCATCATTACAAGACACCGACATGAAACGTTTTGTTGGTGGGTGTCATGATTTTAGAAAGTACACAGGGTGTTTGAGCGCCGCTTACTGGTTGAGTTTACCCTTCCTTGATTCGTTGACGGTAATGAATTATCGCGTGGCTTGATGGGGAGGCAGCGCTTTTTCATGATAGGCATGCGCATTGAGAACACACGTGTTGTCCTCTGAAGTAGAACATCGGAGATGGCGGACGTAGAAAGTAAGTGGTCTTTGCATTCATGCTGTTTTCGAACTGTCTAAATACACTGTCATTTTGAGGTTGCTAGTTACAGTCACGGTGAAATGGATGATGTATATGTTTTTAGTTGGTAGCGAAGTTATTTTATTGATGTTGTTTCAAATGTTTTTGACCTATTTGAAGCACTGCACCCAACATGGAGGCATGGACAGGCGGCCACGTTCGCAGCCAGTAGCCTTGCAACTTTAAGTGTAAACTCGTCTGTGGCTGTGCACCTGGACCTATGTGCGATTATTTTGCTCACCGATTTTTCTAGTATTACAATCGTGCTAAATTGTGGTAACATGCCTTTTTAACGTCCACCACAAAAGCATCTCTAAATGCTATAATAAACATAGCTAGCAAACGGCGTACTTGTTTTATAATGTAGCTAGTATAGGAAAATGGAAATATGATTTGCACTAACTGAATTATTCTGATTAACGTTCGAGTAATTGCTGCTTAATTTCGAATTTCAAATTCTTTCAAGATATTTTTGTCAGCTACTGCTATGCTAACTAGCTACTAAGCTAGCAAATCATGCAGACCCGGAGTGGTAGCTAATCCGTTTTCCTATTATAATGTTACTTCATATGAACTGCTAACTAAATATGTGTAACCACTGTCGACGACTTGTATATGGTTGTCGGTCGATACGCATGTTCTACTGACGTAGGGTACAATTGGGTGAAATAGGCCACAGTTAGTTTTTTTTTTTTTTTGCAGCACCTTAAGTACCTCGTGGCAAGCGTGTCGGCCACGTGGGTGCGCCTTTATCACATCCAGCGTTGGCTCCTAATGCTGGATGACTTCACGAAATGTCTTATTGATTTTTTAAACACGTGGTGCTCCGTGTGTTCGCGATGGATTATGGCAGTGTATTACTGATGCGGATGAGGCATTTTCCGAAGACGTGGAACTGTTAGAGACGCGTAATGCAACACGTTTTACTGGATTAAGTACATTAACAGTGTTTCTATTTGTTCATCCTTTCAAGTGAACTCTGCTAAGAAGCAGAAGAAAAAGAAGGAAAAGAGAGTTGCTGATGATGAAGTTGGCGTAAGTCCTTATTGACTGCCCCACTTGAGTACATTACATTTTTGTTAATCAAAATCTTATGATGTTGATGTACATTTATCTAAGATACTATATATATATATTTTTTTTTTTACAGGATATTCAAGAGAGTGGGGATTTCCTCATCAAACCAGAGTCCAAAGTTCCAAGTCTGGACACATCGCAGTGGCCTTTGCTGCTGAAAGTGAGTTTGGTTGTCCTACTGTTCTGGTCTTCTGTCTGCTATTGGGATGCTGCATCTGTAAATGATGAACTTGTTTATCCATTCTCTGAGTGCTGCTGGACCCTGGCCGTGTAGCCCACTGGGCCTGTTCTGGGCCCAGGGGGTTCAGCTGCTTGGCTCCATGCTGGTGCCCTAGTGTTCTGCTGGGGTAACTGCGTTGGGGACAGGTGTGCTGGTACATGGGCCAAGGTCCTGGCCACAACTAGGACGATCATAAACTCCTGATCACATGCACATTCTGTCCAAACACTAGATCTGGTTACTAGAATGTTCCTTGTTCTTACATTCCCCATTTGACCTATTGTCTTGCAGAATTTTGACAAACTCAATATACGGACGGCTCATTACACACCTTTACCAAATGGTTCAAACCCTTTGAAGAGAAACATCCAGGATTATGTCAGGTAATGTTATGTCCATGCTACATTTGTCTTGCCCCACATCTCATTGTCTTTATGAAGCCACATGATGAAAATGAATAGATTGCACTAGCACTATGTGCAAAGATGACTTACTATCTATCACCCTTGTCTGATGGCTTTATAATATTATCTCAGTGCAATTTAGAATATGCAATCGTGTGTAATTTGGTTTTGCGCCACCCTTCCAAACCCACATCAATCTGTTATATACAGGTCAGGCTTCATCAACTTGGACAAACCTGCCAATCCCTCCTCCCACGAGGTGGTGGCCTGGATTCGCCGCATCCTACGGGTGGAGAAGACTGGGCACAGTGGCACCCTGGATCCCAAGGTGACCGGGTGTCTCATTGTCTGTGTGGACAGGGCTACACGCCTGGTCAAGTCCCAGCAGAGTGCAGGTGAGTCTCCTGAATTCTCAGCCCCTTCCTGCCTTGTTCACCGCCTCGCGGTTATGTAAACACATTAACATCGGCCTCTCCTTACTACTCTTGTGCCGTCTATTTCAGGCAAAGAGTATGTGGGAATTGTTCGGCTGCACAATGCTATTGAGAATGAGCACACGCTTGCTAGGGTAAGTTCTCTAGGTAATGTTTGTTTTAGCGTGACAGTGTAGTTTAAATGTAATTATACGCATGGTTTGCTTCATGTTCAGTCACATGTTTTGGCCGTGAGATGATGAAAGTGTTTATCCATTCTCTGAGTGCTTGTTAGGGTCCTACTTTCTTAATGGCGCTTATGTCTGTTTTAGTCGTGAGTGTCCTCCATCCCCGCTCCAGTCTGCCGCCTCAGTGTTCTACTGGGGAAGCTTGTGTTGGAGACAGGGTGGGAATGGAGGTCCCTGCAATAACAAGACGATTTGACACACCTGATCACGTGCTAGAAACTAGATGGGTTTTGCCTGGTGTTGTGACGCAGCTAACAAGTATCTCCCTGCTTTAGGGTCTTGAGACGCTCACAGGAGCTTTGTTCCAGCGACCCCCTCTCATTGCAGCTGTTAAGCGCCAGTTGAGAGTGAGAACCATTTATGAAAGTAAACTCATTGAGTATGACCCGGAAAGGAGACTAGGTAAGGAATCCATTGTGTTTTTTCCCCCTCATGTCTAACTGAAAACATTGTCTTCGTAGACTTGAAAGTGTTAGTGCTAATTTTAGTTTACAAAGCAAAGGAAGGTTTTTGAAAAAGCCACATGATGATCTCATAGATAACATTAGTATTTTGTGCAAAGATGACACATTATCTATCACCCGTGACTGATGGCTTTATAAAACGTTTCCCTCATAAATGGTTGTAAAGTTGTAGCCCCAGCGGTTTTGCACCAATGGAAGAGTCCCATGTTGGCCATGTGTGCACGTTCATCCAGGCTTTGGCTTTCAATGGATGACTTGACTAAATGTAACTCCACCATAGCTATCTTGGTCTGAAATGGATTACACTTGTGCAGACTAATTAAATCCTCATCATGAACTGGAAAGAGCTGATGCTATTCTGATGGTGTTTTGTGGCAGGTATTTTCTGGGTGAGCTGTGAGGCTGGGACTTACATCCGAACCCTGTGTGTCCACCTCGGTCTCCTCCTGGGTGTTGGTGGACAGATGCAGGAGCTGAGGAGAGTTCGCTCTGGAGTTTTGGGAGAGAGGGTGAGTCTCTTAATCTGTTAGATGTCTTGTCTGTGGTGGGTCCAAAGTGTTGAGTTCAGTTCTGGGCTTTTCCCCAGTCCTGGTAATTACTCTTTGGCACAGAGAATGGCATAGAATGGCTTTGAATGGGTGGACATGACAGCCACATGATTCCACTCTAGCCAACACGTTGATAATGTGGTGTGTGTGTTCTGTTCGTTGCTGTACCTTCTGGCCTCATTAAATGGCGGTTCTTGTTTCCTGTAGGACAACTTGGTGACCATGCATGATGTGCTGGATGCTCAGTGGCAATATGACCACAACAAAGATGAGACGTACCTGCGCAGGGTCATCTATCCATTGGAGAAGCTTCTGGTGTCTCACAAACGCCTGGTCATGAAAGACAGTGCAGTGAGTTCTGGCTTTCATTGATCATAACCTCGTCTTGTGAAAGACTGAACGGGTCTTACGCTAAATGGTGTGTTCCTTTCCTCCCCAGGTAAATGCTATCTGCTACGGGGCTAAGATCATGTTGCCAGGTGTCCTGCGGTATGAGGATGGCATTGAGGTTAACCAAGATATAGTGGTTATAACCACTAAAGGAGAGGCCATTTGTATTGGTGAGCAATAGAAGTGCACTGTGTTATAGAAGGAAAATGAAGGCTTTTGAAAAGGCCACGTGATGATCTCATAGACAACATGAGCACTTTGCAGAGATGACACATTATCTATCACCCATGACTGATGGCTTTCCAAAATGAATGCTTGCATGTCAGTTATTCGTTTTGCATTGATGTATTTTCTGAACCCCCCCACCCCAGCTACTGCCCTGATGACAACTGCAGTGATTTCCACGTGTGACCATGGGGTGGTGGCCAAGATCAAGAGGGTCATCATGGAACGTGACACCTACCCCCGCAAGTGGGGCCTGGGGCCCAAGGTAACGCCTACTGGGATAGCTACTGGTGTTCACGAGTTAACACTTTATACCTGACCAGCTGTCATAGGGACTTCCTCATTGTGATTAACAGGCCAGCCAGAAGAAAATGATGATCCAGAAAGGCCTGCTGGACAAACACGGCAAACCGAATGGCAGCACTCCCTCTGACTGGAAGGAAGGCTACGTAGACTACAGGTGAGGGCCCAATCTCATGGACCAGTGTGGCGATGAGGCCTAAATGAATGTTCCCATACTGACTGTGGGATTGTTATCCATTTCCGCTCTGCGGCCTCTGAGTTGGTCTGCAACATTGACCCTCACAGCTCAGTGGACGCCTGCTTGTGGTTCACGCGTGGCTGGCTGCTGTGTGAACCGTAGAGGTTTCTCTGTGTAAGACCCGCGTCAACAGCTGATCATTAGTTTTTGGGTGTGGAATTTGTTAATCTCCGACAATGAGTGATCTGTTTTATGGAATGACAACTGTTGTGTCCTTGTTTTCAGTGCATCCAAGCCAAAGGCTGAAGGAAACGGTGAAGCAAAGGTATGATAAATGTTTACTGTCTTTTTCTATTTTACATGGATGAGTATTCATACATGACAAACTAGTTTATTCCAGAAACATTTAAGCTCATGAGAACTGTCGTTCTTCAGAGGAAGCGAGAAGCCAGTGACAGTGAGAGCGAAGCAACTACAACCCCAGGACCTTCGACTCCAGCAGAAGACGGTAAGAAGAAAAAGAAGAAGGATAAGAAGCAGAAACTAGAGATGGAGGCAGAGGAGCCAGCACCTGAGGCAGTAGCAGATGGAGATGGAGAGGTGGGTTTCTGTGCCTGTCCAGTATGGAGGTGTGCTGAGGTGGGGCCATGTTGGTTCTTTTATTTCCTACTACTTTAAGTCACTACAGCCTGCACCTAAACAGCAAATGGACATTGTACTTAGTTTTAAATGGTCTTTAACATCTCTAATCATTACTGAAACTCCCTTTGTGCAGGTTGGTGAGAGTGCCAAGAAGAAGAAGAAAAAGAAAAAGAAGGAAGCGGAGGCAGAGTGAAGAGCTCTGCATGCTCATGATGGACAATGAATGGACCATAGACCGTGGGGGTCGAAATGAGTGCCTGCATATATTTACCCTACAGATGAAAGGGGTGCTAGAGGCAGCAGGCCCAGCAAGAACCTGGAGATGGCAATTTTTGTTTTTGTTTCTCAGCTGTGGCAGATTTTTGAGCCACAGAAACCAGGGGCTTTGATTTGTTAGTCTGATGGTGGAGTGGTCAATGCTTTTGACAGCTCAACCGCCCCTGTATGACAGTGTTTTGGTACATTGTAAGTACTGTCCCTGTGTTGGTCTGTTGTCTCTGGCTGTACCTTCGCTGTCAAATGCCCTTTTATATTCTACTGTAAATACAGAAGTGACTAATCATGAATTGTAATTTGAAATGAACATGTTTTTTTAAAGCTGTCTGGTCCTTTTTTTGTATTCTGTTTCTAGGATGTCACACTTGCATTTATCTTTCAGTAGGAGCTCTCTTCCTGAGCAACCTAGTTTGAAAAATGTGGGAACTCAGTACCGTAAGGAATTTTCTACCGTAAGTGTATCGTGTAGGCAGTTCTGATAATGAAACTCAGTAATAAAATAGGGTGGATATTTTAATCGGTTTCAAAGTGCATCACATTTTGACATGAGGTATACATTGAGTTGATGTATTGAAGTTAACAACTACTGAAGAGGAGACAGGACAACTCCATGTAGAATTTGTATTCCCTGTTTTTGACACTTTACTGTGTGTAAGCTATGTAATGTCATGGCACTCCGGTTACAATGAAACCCTGTTAGGTAAAGTGGTACGTTCACAGTAGTGGTCCTCTGCATTGCAAATCATCAGCAGCTGTAGCCATCAATCACTACTTAAGTCAGAAACATGATTTTAAATTGAAAATGTCGCTTGGTGGCACTCATACTTCCTAAAATAAGTGTCTTCCTCTGGCTTTTTTTTTGCAAATGGTCTTGCGCAGAACTTGACAATACAATAACCATGGTGATTAGCTGCTCCCCAAACCAGTGCATCAGTAATGTGTGGGGCTAAAACAGTGCACCAGCCAAACAACTTCCAGAAGGGGTAGATAGGTCAGTAGACCCAAGAGATGGGCACCCACTGTGGGTTGGAGGTTGCAAGCTCAATTGCTGCCTCCACTCCTTTCACGCTTTCATCAACATCGTTGTTAACCAGCACCACATCAAAGAAGTGGCTGTAGGTGGACAGGACGGCATCCGACTCCTTCTGGATCAACTGCACAGCTTCTGACTACAAGCAAAGGTAAAACATTCATCAGACTTCCTGAGCATCAGAAGTCCTGAGCAGTGGACAGTCTTTCTGTAGTGTTAATTAAGCTACCTATGAGTAATTTGTATTTCAAGTAAATAAAAAAGTTTGGTCTTTTGGGTAATTAACATATTTTGTAAAGATTTTACTGGAAAGGTTATTGTAGGATAGTCCTTGAATTAAAACAGTTGCATACCTGGGTTGCTGAGTTGGTGGGCGCAATAAAAACCACAAGGGGTGCAAAGTCGGCTGTCCGCAACACTTTCAATGTCTGGATAACAAGAATAAAACAAGCCATATCCATTGTGGTATGTGACATCTGAAAAAAACAACTTTTAATGCTAACCAAAGCTTGATGTCAAGGTCTACCCTCACCTGTGGCTCAACATCCAACAGTGCAATTTTTCCTTGCTCATGGATCTTCTGGATGGTCTCTATTTTGGTTCCAAACATGTACCCCTGGTAGCTGCCGTACTCAAGGAGCTCATTCCCAGTTATAAACTTTGTCATGGCCTCGTTGGAGATGAAGTAGTATTGCTGCCCATTCTCCTCGTCCTTACGAGGGGGTCTATCAGTGTCTGTTGTTCGGGAAACAGATCATGCAGGTTGGTGGGTTTAGCAAACCAAATCTCAAATCAGACAGAACAGATCAAGATCCTACTTACGTGGTGCAGGGTAAGCAAACTTCTCTGGGTATTTAGTCAGCAAAGAGCTTTTGATATGGCTCCTTCCCACACCCGGTGCACCTACACAGAGGATATAGAAGACAATGGACATTAGTCTACTCTTTTTAATCAAACTCTTTTTAGACAATCTGAAATTTCTGGTTCAAAGTAGACATACGGCAGGTGTCATCTTACCAATTAGCACCAAGGTTTTCCTGCTGAACGCAGGGAGCCGTACAACCTCTTCATAGGAAATCACGTCCAACTGGTCAAAGACTAACAACAGAGAAGACACTGGCTGGTTCAGTAAGAGAAGATAATGCCATGTAATGTTGAATCCATTCTAAATGTAGTTAGTACAGTTACTTGAAGACTGTAGTTGGGCATTAAAAAAATGAAACGTCTTACTTGAGCTGTGCTTGGCCAGATACTTGTCTTTGCACTTCTTTTTCTTTCCAAATGGGCTGCAGGATTGGGTGACCGCTGCAGCCTTGCTTTTGCTGGCCAACCGCCTGGAGCAGAGGAAATACTGGAGGTTACCCCTTTAGAGGCATTTTGAGGTAAAGGCTTTTTCTTCTGGGTAATCATTAGTACTTTACTCCAAATCTCCATACCATTCTTGAAGTTCTGGGGAAGGGATGAGTCCAGCGAAGTCGGCGGTAGAGCTCTCCACCCTTCCTTGCCACCAGTTTGGATCCTGCTTGTTAATAATCTGAATGATGTCGCCCGTTCTGAACTTCAGCCCCGCCTCTTTGCATGGGATGAGGTCATCGTTGGTAGGGTCGTAGTCAAACTGAGCCCTCATGTACATCTAAGGGACAGTAACAAAGAACAGCTGCATACACAGAGATGGCTGAGAAGACATGCTATCCTTGCCCGGGAACTGGGCTGTTTTCAGTATGTCACCTGACCAAGAGAGCAGCAGGAGCAGGTGCAGACACTTTGAAAATGGGGGGTGCAAACGTATGTTTTAAAAACCAGATGGAAACCCAGCGAGACACAGTTAGTAGGGGTTCAGACCCGTCAATCATTCACGGCGGGAGGGGCTTTAAGGGAAGATGGTGGATTAGAAAACTAGTCAGAAAAATACTCTCTATTGTATTTTCTCTGGCATAAACATCAAATGTATTCATGTTTATTGTCAGGTATAGATGGCTTCCCCATATTAACAAACAATGTATGATAAAAAAGAAAAAAAAGCTAAACATATCTGTAGTTAAACTCCCAGACCCCTCCAAGGAAGATTCTGCACCCCCAGTTTTATACAATCAGGCATCGATACAGACTGATATCTTAAACTGGAAGGTGTTTTCATCCATATCAAATGAAGTACTCAGAAATTATGGACATAGTTATGGACATAGTCCCCCAATTTAAAGTGTTTTGGACAATTAGCTTCACAGTGGTTTCTTATTAGGAAAGTGTTTGTTTGCATTTTTACTGAATGCATAAGATAACTATAAATGTAGTCTTGACTAGACTTTCTGACTTTCATGAGGCAGATAAATATGATTTAATACATCCAAAACAGCAAAAACCAAAGGCCTAGCAAATAAAAGGTTTGGTACATTAAGAGGAAGAGAAACCACTGGGGAGCACAGCAATAGCAAACAACCTAGTAGATCAAGAAAGATCTCTACAGTGGACAACAAAGAATGCTCATGCAAAAAAAAGAAGAAAATACTGTCAGACAGATCAGGATCAGTCTTTAGGAGACAGGTGTGGATGTCAGCCACTACAAAAGACTTCACCAGATGAACTACAGAGGCTGGACTGCAAGGTGCATATACTGTACACAAGCTAGCCTGAAAAACCTGATGGCCTTGAAAGTACGTAAACGAGTCTGCAGATTTGGAAAAAGGTCTTGGGGACATACGAGACAAAGATTCACCAGAGTGATGCCAAGACAAAAGCAGTGAAAAAAGGACTTAACATATTTGACGGCATCTGTGAATGACTGTTGCTGTTGAATGAATGTACTGCTGCAATTAGAACTGGCTCACTTGTCTTCACTGATGATTTAACTGCTGACAGCAGCAGCAAAATAAACTATAACGTTAACCAAAACATTTTGTTTGATCAGATACAACCAAATTCCTCTAAACTAACTTGAACATAACCCAAAACACACTACCATAGCTAATAAGAAGCTTTTTCAGGTCTCAAAACTCTAAAATCTTGACCGGAAAAGTTGAGCAAGCATTTGATTCAAATTGAGCATGCCTTTAGTCTTGTATTTAATGAAGACAGGAATAAAGGCAAAAAGACCCCAGAAACCAGGAGGAACTGAAGACGACTGCAGCATGGGCCTAGCAAAGCATCATCAGGGGAGATACCCAACATCTGGTGCCCTTGTGTGGACTGCAAACTTCAGGATATCAGTACTTGCAAAAGATATGCGAACAAGGACTAGACATGACTGTTTTACATAATGTAAAATAATGTTTGGTTATTTAAAATGGATGCAATATGTACAAAATGTGCTGTCATTTCTAAATAGTTAATATGATATGGAGGAAAACATCATCAAATTAAAAATGGACCAAATAGTCATTTTATTTCTTTAATTGTAAAGGGCTCAAACAGAGTGAAAACAAAAATGTACAATTTTGTGATATCCAATTTGTGAATATGGCCCTGCTTCATCGCATAACTCCAAGCGACCTCGGGCCAGTCGATGCCAAGATATGTGTCTTCCAAAGCCCATTCGATGCCGTTCTGGCTGTTATCACGCTGCTTGCTCAACATGGAAGTCTAGAGCCGAGTCCTTATGCATCAGAAAGAACACACTCTCTGGCCGTCAACCTAAATTTGCTCACAGTTGCCCAAGCTGCCAAAAGCAGTTGGTAGAGAACACCCAGCAAGGCAACCATATTCGATTACTACCCCCCCCCAAAACCAAGATGGTGCTGGCCAACTGCACTGCCCTCCGTGAGACCCCAGGTTAATCCGTGAACAGGAATTGAACCCTGGTCTTGCAATGACTCAGCTAACGCAGAGGCAGTGACTTTACCGGCCAAGAACCTGGTCTCAACACTATCCTAGATGTTAGAGTTAGTAATCTATCAGTTGATGTGTCACAAAAAACCTTCCTGTGATACTATGCCATCTGATGCACACAAATGACATATCCACAGGAAGGAGTTGCGTTCCAAAAAGTTATTGTTTTCTATATAATTACTGCACAGTTTAGTATAGGCTACTAATCTATGAATGGGTAAACCTTTAGACTGCCATCACTGACCATACATCTGCTGCATTTATCATAATGCCTGTACTTGCTTCTTTTATTCTGGAACTGAAACACCTGACTTTGAAGTGCTTGACATTATGTTGTAAAACACTTTTCCAATTAGTTCACATTTTCTCAGTTCACAATCATTTCTAATAAATATTTGGTTTTTTTTAGGCCAAACCTTTGTGAGGCAGAACAATTGTTGTGGTGTGGATGGAGATATTATGTCATACATGACCAGCAGATGGCAGAGAGAAACACTAAACTCTATCAATCACCAGTCTAATTTGACTAAGGATGTGTGTATTAGGCCACTAGTATCTCTAATAGTTGTATAGTCACCTGTGTCTTTGACTGACTTAAGGGGAGGATTCGCCTGACAAGAGACACACTTTATTTAATAACTTGGATTCGGGAGAAGACATAATTGGAAGAACAGGTACCATAACAAAGTTCTGGTTATTATGTTTCAAGTACTCCGTCATAAGAAAATAACTGCAATACTGTAGCGCCTAGTTTGTCTCAATCCACCTTACCTCACACGCAAGAGAACACCGTGGCTGATTGGGGATGATTTTCATTGTGACCACTCCGCTGGTATCTTTCTGTAATGGAGGAAGGCAACCTTTTTGCTTGCGTCCCACACTATCAAAACTATAACAGTGAGTTGGAAACACATTTGCATCATTTAACAGACACTTTCATCTTGAGCGAATTACAGTAATGAGGACATGCAGTTTGTTATACCTCCCCCTCCATAGGTCTCTATCACAGGGAGGTGATCTTGAGTACTATATATTTGCTTTATTAAGAAACAGTAGGGACTATGGACTTGCCAGGATCTTTTGAAGCTGGTCAACAGAGTGGTTGGCAACACTTTTTCCATTGATCTCAGCTATTTCATCACCTTCGTGTAAAGAACCTAGAGGACAGACAATGATCAGGACAGATGGTCAGAGTGTTACTAGGCAAATAAATATCACTCTGACAAAAATGATTTACATCAGTCGGATGAGTACATCAGTCGGGGTGGTTTGGTTCTGTACCTTGCCGGTGAATCATGCCCCCATGTAATATTCTGGCCACAGTGCACTTCTGTTTTCCATTCAATTTCAGAGTTACTCCCTACAGGCAAAAAACAAGAGTCACAAAAACAGCACACAGCAACCAGTCCTCAAAATGACTGAAAGCCAATGAGAGATGGAGGGTCGAAGGAAGGTCACAGAGTGAGATGTGAATGGTTTACCATGGGTTCTGAGGGACTCTTCTCAAATGCCACCTCCCGCATCCTGGTAGGCTCAGTTCCGTTCATGTGCCCAGCACTGCCGTTGACGTACACCTCTGCTCCTTTTGTATCAATGGCTGGCATTGCCCCCTGTGGGTTAACATGGCAACACTGAACATCAACAGGCACAGGTGATGGCATCATTAACATGGCTATTTTCAACAGAATACAAAAAATGAAATATGGCAGAAACAACCACAATGTGCTCCCATATGAAATGCCATTTTGGATATATGGCGGAAAAAAACACAATATGCTCCCATATGAAATGCCATTTTGGATTATAATTAAGGCAAAATGTCAGAATCTGTCCCAAATGTCAGTGTTTAGGTTTGCTAAGAGCCATTTGTTTTACAAAGGTTGTTGCACAATGCAATCGGCGTTGTGCAATGTTTAAGTATAGCTACATTGCAACATGTTTGTGTATTGGAAATAAATACATTGTTATATTAAACTAACCATCCTGAACATCTGAAGTCAGATTTTTGGAACACTGGCACCTCCAGTGGCATTACGAACAGATTTTTTAAGCCGCATCCCAACAGC
Organism: Esox masquinongy; assembly: GCA_016801175.1. Taxonomy (NCBI): domain Eukaryota; kingdom Metazoa; phylum Chordata; class Actinopteri; order Esociformes; family Esocidae; genus Esox; species Esox masquinongy. The sequence goes on from JACXGI010002181.1 coordinate 48,857, forward strand.
CATGTTTCATTTGTCATTTCAACATCTGTTTAGGATTGAAAATTAAAATTTTTACCAGCTCATTAGTCAGGGACAACCTATATCCACTGCTCTTGTACTCCTGCCTAAAAGTTGTCATGGCTATGCCAGAGCCATTGTGGTGAAGGATTCCAAAGTTATGCAGGTTACAATTGCATGCAAAACAGCTTTTACGGGGCCCTCCTTAAGGAACAGATGTGTACTTTAGTGCCAGATGCCATTTGTACAACACATTACATTGATTTTACTTGCTGCCCAGATAAAAAGCTTTAAACAATTGGCCTTAGACTTTTTGATCAGTAGAAATCAATCAATTCCAAGTAAAGGAGGATCACCTAACTAAATAAAAAAGGAGCGAAAAATATTGTCTACACCCATGCTGTAGTAGTATGTGCTCTGATTTTAACATGGGTTAATTTTAATTTGAACCCATTCTGTAGTAGTACGTGCTCCGATTTTAACATGGGTTAATTTTAATTTGAACCCATGCTGTAGTAGTACGTGATCTGATTTTAACCTGGGTTAATTTTAATTTGAACCCATGCTGTAGTAGCACATGCTCTGATTTTAACATGGGTTAATTTTAATTTGAATTCTGTAGTAGTATGTGCTCTGATTTCAACATGGGTTGATTTTAATTTGAATGCTGTAGTAGTATGTGCTCTGATTTTAACATGGGTTAATTTTAATTTGAACCCATGCTGTAGTAGTACGTGCTCTGATTTTAACACGGGTTGATTTTAATTTGAATGCTGTAGTAGTACGTGCCCTGATTTCAACATGGGTTGATTTTAATTTGAATACTGTAGTAGTATGTGCTCTGATTTTAACCTGGGTTAATTTTAATTTGATTGCTTTTAATTTGAAGTACACCGAAAGTATGAATTACCTCTTTGATACTGAAATACCACAGTGGCTAATTGAAAACATACATCCAAAAATACACAATGAAATCCTTTTTTAAAACACTGGAAACAATAGTGCCGGTCCTTCCTCAAAGGGAGAGGATCCGAGAAGGGGACTGGTCCTCGGCGGGACCTCCCGTGGGATTCGGCCTGCTCTGCTGGGTGGATGTCCCTCCACCTACACAGTGCCCCACAAGCTTTTATCACACCACCTAATTCACTTTTACTCCCCACACCCCTGTCACTGTGGGCTTCATCATATTGCTGGCCCTGGCAGGGATTAGCCAAACCACTCATGTGGAAAGCCATCATGCTAATAAAGCTCCTGATTCTGTCCTGTACATGAAGCACTGAGTGACAATGATTACTCACCAGCCTTAATGGAGCAGTAATGAAATGAAGAGCCCTCCCTTTTGGAACAGCTCCAGGGGTGTGTGTGTGTGTGTAATACAAGCTCTTATCTAACAGATATGTTTCACTATCTTTTAACTGATAACAGCATGTGTCCCTTCATTGTTAAAGTAACTGCCAAGTGAAACTCTCTTTTGAAAGTCAATGTCATATCCAAATGAATGCTGTTGACTCAGTGGTCCTGTAATCATACATGGCCAAAGATTTTTTTTTCAAAAACATCACCTAAAACCTGTACCTCAAATGAATTTGATTCCCTTATTGAACATGACCTAAAATCTCTGAAAAGGACAGTAAGCTACGTGTGTGAATATTTGTGAGGACGGGTAATACTGTACACTCATGCCATTCTGATTTTAGGTTAGTCCACACCATTCAAACACAAAATATGCTTTTTTTAAACATACATAATACAAATATTTGGGAAGGAAAACTATTTCACTTATATAGTAAGTAATGATCAATCGTATTTCATAGAAATTTGGAAACTGAGCTATTTACCAATCACAGGCTGTAGAGAGACATAGAAAATGCTGACATTAGCTCAGAGAAACCATAGATGTCATCCATGCAAACAAAAAAACTTTTTGTTGTTGTTATTAGATAAGCTAAGAACGTTTGCCACATCACACTGACACTGGTCTTAGGTGTATAAGAAGGGTGTAATCCGTCACAGTTCTTAATATAAATAGGAATCAATAGACCATTATAGTCTTTTTACCATCAGATCCTCTTGCTAAAGGAATGGAAGATTGCAGTTGTGCCTTTGAGAGAAAAAAAGGCTATAAAAATGATGAACAACTACAGAATGAAACAAGCTGGTCATTAAGCACATTCTCTTTATCTTATTGGGTCTTGTCTCTCTCTGGCCCTTGTAACTGAGTGGGTAATTGTTAGTTCCACGTGAAGCAAGGCAACCAGCTTGATGTTATTCCCCCTAAAGGGGAGCTGTGTACACGCTGTTCCCTCTGTACTCTTTCAACATGGACACACCCAGGATTTACTGTGACAAAAACATGTTGTGGGGAGCCTTGAGAACAATGCTGAGGTAGAGGAAAATGAACCATGATCCTGAACTGACCATAACTACACAGACACCCCCCCCCATCCCTAGCAACAAGCACTAGAACACAGGGAAACTGTCAAAGCTTGACAGAGCCCTCTAGAGATTTCTCAATCTCATTATAGCTGATGTCAGACTTATCTAGCCTTCCCTGTCATTGGCTGTGGATTTTATTCTCAACATTTGACAAGACTACAGGGTTACTGTTAATGATGAAACCACTAATGACCAAAGCGCCTCAACATCCTCAACCTGCAGGCCAGAAGGGTTCTGGCTACTGTCAGGCAACCAAAGGGGGGCAGAGGTAAGTCAGATATGTAGCAGGCCCAGTATGAGGTAACCCACAGGGCAATGTCTTCCTGAATTCCAGAAGGCTTTCTGTGTCTGAGACAGAGCAGAACAAGGTCACTCAGGATTAGTACCATGTGGGCTTGACTGCGCTGGTTTAGTAAATGCCTGGAGGTGTCATGTGACTTGCAATATTATACAGATATTTACAGGAGACCAGTTCCAGGAGAGTAGAACATAGCCACCGAAAACACTTCGCACTGGATGTCAAGGTAAACACAGATGAAATGGCACCCTGTTACAACATAGAAAGAGTGCATGGAGTGCAGAACTTTGCTTGTTAATTAGGACAGACCAGTCCTGGCCTGTTCTGAACTGGTCGAGTACACAGGCAGTTTCTTCATCATATAAACGGGTTGAAGTTCATTATTCGAATTGTTCAACACACAGGACTAAGTCATAAAAAAGCTCACTCAGCCTTCAATAAAACCTCCCACACTGTGCTGACCCTGGGAGGGCTAAGCAGGAACTCGCAGGTCCAAAGGAAACTGCCAAACTTTGGTCTAAAGGTTAACACTTACCATCTGGATAATGAATATCTTTAATAACGGGAAAACAGCCAATGTCGGCTGAAGAACACATAGCACTGGCATATCTGAACCAGCTGACTACAAAGTTGAAAGCTGATTGACTTTCCATTTTTGTGTTAATGATGTCGAGGGCACTTGATGCTTTCTTTTACGAGATGTCTACTGGGGGCGTGATTTTTAAGGTCATCTTTGTATGATGGATTAGCTCCAGTTTTCCTGAAGCTGTTTTTGGAACCTCTCCAAAAGGGAAACCACAGGGTTTTACAAGATTGCATTTCCACAGTTACAGCCCTGAATCAAAAGGTTGTGGTTCTAAAGTGTAGAGCTAAGAGCCTTTCAATAGTCTGAAGCTAGTTTACTAAAAGAGCTATATCCCAGTTACAGCTGTCTGTTATCTTTTGTTATCTCAAAATGGGAAATTACTGGCACAGAATATCACATAGACAAACAGTTTCTTACCCCAAAATGACTGTTACTAGTGATATGAGCACTTTGACAGAAAAGTGGATAGTCCTCCGCAGCTTAACTATTGCTTTATTAAAAGATTACAGCTGCTTATGGATTCATCAGTGCCAATATTGCTTTAGCAAAGTAGGTTCTCTTAATTTCCTTCATCTCATAAATGTGGGTAAACCTCTTGAGTTTGAACAGTGCTACCCTTCCGATTAGGACAGTGGGAAGGCAGCACGAGATGTCTCAAAAAACATCCAGGAAACCGAAATGTCTCAGGAAACATCCAGGAACCCGAAATGTCTCAGGAAACCTCAATCCAGGAAAACATACCTCAATCCAGTATACATCAATACCACTGCACTAAAGATGTTTAAAGCCGGGATGCTAAGCAACAGCAGCCATTTTGGACTGCATGTTGCGTAGTCCAGGGCCTGATTGGCTGACGATCCTCTGCTGTGCATTTCAAAATGGCAGCTGTAACTAAGACACAAAATCAAGAAAGGATGACAAAGACAATTAAAACACATGTCACTCAAAATAAATCTGCTAAATGATTCAAATGTAATTGAAAATATGTTCTGGTCGACATGAAATTTCCTAGTTGGTGCTGACACTTGACCTAAGTGTTTGAACAGCAGGCCTCTGGGAGTTGTAGTCAGGCACCAGTACCGGATGAAAGGTTATGTAAGTGGGGAGGGGTGTCAAAAACAGCAGTATCAACAATACAAGAAAGCTATAGAGCTCAGTGTTTTGGGCACTTTTTATATCATAAAAAATATGTCAAGCTATGTGTGACAACATTGCTCTGTCTCTGCATTTGCGCAGTTGGCATGATGACACCACCATGCCTTTGTAATCAAATCTCTCCACACACACAAGGGTTAGAGTAGATTCCCCACGAAAACTCTGGGATGTATTGATCCACATGAGATTGGAGAACCAAAGCCGTTAAGGCAGTAAATATCCCTGAAAGCCACTCCCTATTTCTCATCATCAAGGCTACTTACACTGCGTCCACAAACACATACAAAAATTTTAGACACACTTCCACCTACACACAGATACACTGGTAGGCATTTTGGAACGGAAAGCAATCTCATGTTGGACACACTGCTGCATATTCATAGAATAAATACATTACTACTGTAACATAATAACTACATCATAATGTAGTCATAGAATACATACATTACTACTGTAACATAACAACTACATCATAATGCAGTCATAGAATACATACATTACTACTGTAACATAATAACTACATCATGATGTAGTCATAAAATACATACATTAATACTGTAACATAACTACATGATAATGTAGTCATAAAATACATACATTAGAAATGGAATAAATGTAATAACATAATAATATGGATGCTATGGCTGGAGACGTTTCAATTGAAAACCGAGAGCCACCTCATCCATAAGGACATGTTTTTTGTTCAAAGAGGGGTTGAGAGCACAGAACGTAACACAAGCATATCCGCAGTGTTCTAGTGTCTGTCCCTGTTTTGACTGCACCGAAGAGCTGTAGGTTCAGGATGGGAAACACTGCATTAGGCAGACATGGTTCTGTCTATCTTTAGCCTGGATGATTAGGCTATTCTCCAGTGAAACATGACTCAGTGTGTGGCTGGCAGGATACTCCATGCGGCTGGCACACACAGACGCCTGATATTCTCTCACACACACACACAGCACTCTAATCCATCTGGCTACAGTCATTTATCCTGTTCATTTACAAAGGCAAAATATCACCAATGAAGCATCACAAAGTCAAACGTTGGCCGTACACACTCACACACACACACCCACCCACCCACCCACCTACAGCAAGGCACCAGCATTCACCTCTGTGACACTGCCAACATAAGACATTAGTTTGCCTCCTCTAAGCAGATGCAATGCTGTGTTGGCGATGGTCCAGGTCTCACAATAGATGCTGATTTCACATTTCTGCCTGAGGCCCCCGAGCCACTGCACGAGGTTATTACTCATGTTGCTGATGTCAGGGAAAGTCTCCACTCAAGACTTCCCCTATCAGTTCAACCACGTTAAAAGTTGAACTGAAAGGGGAAGATCATCCCATCAAGATCTTTTTGGGTCTTGATGGGATAACTTTGTCACTCATTAGCTGCTTCTTCTCTGATCTGATTCTCTGATCAGAGTATTTCAACCCGTCATTCCACGTCAATAAAGGGGCAAGCCTTTCGTTAATTGACTGGAATATAAATGTAAGTAAATCCCTTGTAAGTCCAAGCAGGAAAGGCCCACTGTGAACATTAGACACACAACTCCTCTGTCCCTGGAAGGGCCTGTTGTCCCATCATCACGTTCCAAGAAATCTGACCTTGAAGGTGGACAAGAGGGGCCTCATTTGTTACCCTGCTGCTGCTTCTAATAGGAACTCCTGGCTCTGTATTTGCCTAAGCAAACAAAGACAAGGATCTGGGAATGCCAACCTGATCTAGGGGACCAGTGTCTGGCTGGCCACACCTAGTCTGAATCAGTAGTACCTCATCAAGATGATGATAACACAAAGCCCTCACCTGGGAAGTCAAAGGTCCACTGTTAACTGTGTGGTTGGAATTAGAGATATACTTAATTAAGACCCTTAAGGCAAGTGGATACACAGTCACAAATAATTATTAGGACAGATGACAATTCCTACTGAAACCTCCAGAGCAAGTGTTTCAGTTTGGAAAACATTGATATAATTGAAGTGTGTAACAGGAGTGTAACACATTGTCACCACATTTACATGAGAAGAAAAGGACTGCTCAAAACTATATTAGGCCTTGGCTGGTGGTACACGTATTGGGCCCCTCTGAAGAAAAATCCATCATGTGGACAGCATGTGTTTTCCGTATTGGTGTGAAGCAGTAAACCTGATTCATCTGTGTCTGGGGTTACGGTTCCTTGTGAGAGAAATAGCAGAACTGAATGCTGCTCACTTCTCTGGAACAAATTAAGACCAAATTTGACAAGTGCAGATCTTTTCAGGATCAGTAATGTATTTGAGTAAGCTAGAATGAAACTCTAAACACATGTATAATGAAATATACCGGTGCAGTTATCAGACAAAAAAAAAAGAAAAATAGAAAGTTCACATCTTTTTATTTTTTTATATGCATATCTGGTCAGTGTGAAAAACATGGGTTTATTTCCGAACAAGTCCAACGTTTTGGAACCATACAGACTTTTACTCTATATAGCACAGAACATTGTCAAGGAGGGAGGTTGTGTGTGTTGCAGGTGAGAAGATCATTGGTCATCCTGCGTGTGGAGGAATTCTGTTAGCAGAAGGACATTGATATTGGTTTTACGTGATAGGCCTGTTTTATAAATATGACTGTGATTGTAATATTTACAGGGGAAGGTGTTGTAACCATTTTTAAATACAAGGGGAGGGTGAAGTAGAAATATTGATTATGTTGGGGAGGTTAGGGTATTTTTCAATTAATACCTAGAGTTGACCAGCCCCACCTCCAACAACAGATAACTAACTGGAATCCCCAGAGCATAGTGGCTAAGGCAAGTGCTTAGGGCCAGTCTACTTTGCAAATGGACGCTAGCCAATCTGCTCTAGTTTGCTAAAACTGCAAGTAGCTAATTAGCTGCAGTCAAGTCTGAAAAGATGATACACTGGATATAAAAAGTCTACACACCTCTGTTAAAATGCCAGGTTCTTGTGATGTAAAAGAATGAGACAAAGAAAAATCATGTCAGAACTTTTTCCACCTTCAATGTGACCTATAACGTGAATTCAATTGAAAAACAAACTGAAATCTTTGAGGGGGAAAATTAAAAAACTCACAATAACCTGGTTGCATAAGTGTGCACACCCTTAAACTAATACTTTATTGAATCACCTTTTCATTTTATTACAGCACTCAGTCTTTTTGGGTAGGAGTCTATTAGTATGGCACATCTTGACGTGGCAATATTTGCCCACTATTCTTTGCAAAAGCGCTCCAAATCTGTCAGACTGTGAGGACATCTCCTGTGCACAGCCCTCTTCAGATCACCCCACAGATGTTCAATTGGTTTCAGGTCTGGGCTCTGGCTGGTCCATTCCAAAACATTAATCTTCTTCTGGTGAAGCCATGCTTTTGTGGATTTGGATGTGTGCTTTGGGTCGTTGACGTGCTGAAAGGTGAACTTTCTCTTCATCTTCAGTTTTTTAACGGACGCCTGGAGGTTTTGTGCCCAAAATCCCCGGTTCCAGCTGAAGAAAAACAGCCCCAAAGCATGATGCTGTCACCACCATGCTTCACCGTGGGTATGGTGTTCTTTGGGTGATGTGCAGTATTGTTTTTGCTCCAAACATACCTTTTGGAATTATTGCCAAAAAGTTCAACCTTGGTTTCATCAGACCATAACACATTTTCCCACGTGCTTTTGGGGGACTTGATGTTTGTTTTTGCAAACTTCAGCTGGGCTTGGATGTTTTTCTTTGTAAGAAAAGGCTTCCGTCTTGCCACCTTACCCCATAGCCCATTCATATGAAGAATATGGGAGATTGTTGTTATATGTAGCACATAGCCAGTACTTGCCAGAAATTCCTGCAGTTCAACAATGATATGCCTCTGATGCTTTGGAAGCTCTCTGCGGACCATGCCTAAGAAAATGTCAGGAAAATCCTACTAGAACAGCTGAACTTCATTTGTGATTAATCAGAGTCACTTTAAATGATGGCAGGTGTGTAATGACTTCTATTTAACATGAGTTTGAATGTGATTGGTTAATTCTGAACACAGCCACATCCCCAGTTATAAGGTGTGCACACTTATGCAACAAGGTTATTGTAAGGTTTTTATTTTCATTTTTCCCCCTCGAAGATTTCAGTTTGTTTTTCAATTGAATTGTTCACATTATAGGTCACATTAAAAGTGGAAAACTTTCTGAACATGATTTATCTTTGTCTCATTCTTTTACATCACAAAAACCTGGCATTTTCACAGGGGTGGACTTTTTATATCCACTGTACATTGACTTCATTATGGAATGTCTTCAGAACAGGTAAACATTTGATAGAATGGTCACAATTCTGTTTTATATTGTAATAAAAAATGATTTTTGTTTTTAGCCATAAAGTAAGGATTATTAAGCTTAATTGCCTCATCGTGAATTTCACAGCCTGGTAAAAAATGACACTACTCTGATCCTTCTGCATAAGTTATAGTGTACACATGTAGGGGACGATGAGAGGGCAGCCTGACTGACAGAAGAGATGGAGGCCCAGGTGAAGGTTGGTAAAAATAGTTTACTGTTTATTAGTCTAAATAAATATTACAATTTTAGTAATTTAGCAGATATAATTATCCAGCCCAACTTTCAATCACTCATTTTTTTGATGTCATTCCATTATGCGTTTTGCAGTACTATTATAAATACAGACTATGTTGAAAGACCTGTCCTTAGTTTCAAGATAATTGTTTTTTTACTAGTTCTGGGCAATAGCATATCAGAATTTTAGCAGAATGTTGTCTTATCTGTCTTATGGAATTCTTGCACATCTTCTATTGCTTAGTATTATTGTAAAATTGTTAGAAAACCTTTATTTGACCTAATCTGTGTATCAGATTGTTTCATACTATATTTACACCAGGGTATTCCAACCCTGTTCCTGGACATCTACCCTCTTGTAGCTTTGTTCATTTAGAGTTAAAACCTTTAGGAGAAGAGATGTCCAGGAAAAGGGTAGTAAAAAACTGTGCAATAATGTTGCCTTTATGCTAGGGGAAGAATACATTCCTAAACCCAGTTTTACTTGTGATTCAAATATTTGGTTGTAGGCCCCTCTGTTGTTGTTGGTACTGGAACTACAGTGAGTAAACAGATGTCTTCCAGAATTTTTCTTTTCTCATACCTAAAACAGAAAAATATTTGGTTAGTTCGTATTTTCTCTACAGAATACCAGTGCATCAAAATCTTCTTCTATTGTATTGAGTTCTAATAATGGACCTACCAACCTTTTCACAAATGACTAAAATACTAACACATCTGTTCTCAATGGATGCATGGTGGTTGTTACCAAGTGCTGCCAGTCGAATTCTGGGGGAGAAAAAGCTAAACTTTTGCTGACGTAGAAGAGGATGTGGCTCTGACAAGATTTAAGCTCAGATGAAGGTATAGAACACAAATCAAACCGTTTCATATTTCCTTATCTGAACTTCAAATACAACTGTACCACTTGCCTACTATGACAGACATATCTTTGATGACAATAGGTCTTTGACAGTTGAAATAAGGGCTGTATCTCATCTATTCAAAAGGGGGAAAAAACTCCCTGGATATGTACCACACAAATAAAGAGGGAACATGATCATCTATCTAAACACTAGGTGTTCTTATGTTCTCAATCATTGTCATTATTTTCCTAATCAATGAAGGTATTAGGTAAAACAACTGCTCGTTGCCAGTGAGAAGAAATACAACGGCATGGACAACATTGGCAAAAATACTGTACATCCAGCTAGCTAAAGTAGGCTACAGTGCTTACCAATCTAAGTTTGCAGACAATTAGCCTGCTATAATGTTGAGTACAACTGACTAAAGGTTAAGTAAATGTTAAGTAAATGTTTCCACTGCAATGGTGGCTTAGAAACTTAGAAAAGAAAGTTCTCACTTGATGGAGCAAGCCACTTTAGAGTCATGATAAAATAGAGGACATAGCAACAAGCCAGGCTACATGTATTGAGCTGCACTATAGTTAGGCACTGTATGTAAGGAGCTCTTTTATGTGAGCTAGCTAGCTAACAATAGCCAATTAACTGAATGGATCCGTCTCATCTCAGTTTTGTAGTTAGCTACATGTTGAATCATGGACATATGGCAGAAAATATGACACATTCAAAAACAGTTCAGATTAAACAACATGTTGTCATCTCATCTATCTAAGCTGGGATCTCTAGTAGCTAGTGATACACAGCATTGTAGGCCTATATTCAAATAAAACAAAAAAGACGAGGTAATCTAACACCTTCAAGCTAACGTTAGCAACTTTAATAACACTTGCATAGCAAAATCGACATTTCAAATTATATAACTAGCAATCAATATAAATAATGGATATTTCTTACCTTTGGCAAACTCTGGGTTGTTTTGAATCCCTTCAAAACACTTCTCTCCACCGAGAAAACGCGAAACCAATGTTTACTTTTGTCTGGCACAGAAACAGCTGTCAATCTATCCTTGCCAAAGTACTAGCCACTTTCCCCTCATCGGGTCTTCGAAACACATCGATCATTGTACTAGGCTGAAAAGGTGGCTAGAAAATACGACCCCACAGGACAAATGTATACCGTTATCAGGCAGTGTAGAGGCGCAATACTGTTACAGCTGCATCACGTTCGATTACAACTAGGGACTTATTACATCGTTTGAACACGCAAAAAAAGGAGAAAGTTTTTTTTGCATATATTAATAGAATGCATCATTTTGCATAACTTAATAGAAATAAATACACTTAATAAAATGGATCATTGACATGATCTATTGATTCTACTTGTATGCATTTTCATATCAATGTATGTAACCCAGGTGGATAACTTCTCAAAAACCGACCCATGGGTTGGTTGTTGGCTACCAGCTCTGCTGACCAGCTCATGGCTATTTCCTTCCACTGCGTCTTGAATCGTGCAATGAAGTTGACAGAAACATCTGTATTACAACATGTATGAATGTATGTAGCCCTATCAGATAGCCATGTTTGTTTAATTATTATCTGATACTTAAAGGAAAAATCATTATAGATCGATTATGGAAATCATCTGAATGTACTGTAAACAGCTTACCTTTTCCGGCTTTGGTTTGTTTTGAATCAGCTGTTCCAGGTACAGGTCAGAGAGGGCTGTTCGAGCGCTGTTGACCCGCTCAAGTATGACAGCGGGTTCGTTTTTATTGGATTTTAATGTCATATTTACTGGTTAGCAGGAAAGTGAACGTGATGTTTCCTTGTTCAAGGTTCAAGAGCCAGACCTCATGTGTTGCAGCTGGGAAGGGGTGATAAGGAACCCTGGCGGCCTGATAAATGGCTGTTCTGGTTTAAAGTCCGAGGTTCTGATCAAATGTGAGGTAGATTATGCAGACTAGATGCGAGGTGTCGAGGACACAGCTGACAAAGCAAGTAAACATTCGAGTGCTAAAGGGGGCTGGCTCAGTGCTGCTTCCTCAGAGGTAGAGCTGTTACGTGCTGCTGACACAGCCATGGGGACATACCAAAAGTAGGGACTACGCACAGTAGAAATACGATGGAGACACTCATCTCAGGCGGCGGAATTATATGTTAACATGTTTAAAGAAGACCGTTATATTAAAAACATGGTAAATCCCACATACCAGTAAAATTACTAGCCTACAGCCGGGGTGATTTAACCCGTAAAATGGTGTTTTCCTCTTATCTCTATGCAGTACAAACACCTTATCTATAGACAATTACAATAGAAAAACTGCTGTAAAAATGTTAGATGTGATAACAAAATAAGTAACTGAAATAAGAAAAATGTGCGATAGGTTAACCTATTAAACCTAATAAACGTGACGCACATTTCAATGAGTCTACCAGAGTAACCGGAACAAGCCTGATCTTCTCACGTAACAGACCTCCTGATTACTTAAGCTGGTCTGCCATCATCTGTTTCAATTACAATACTGCACCCACGGCCGGAGTCGTCTAACCTCCATTCGGACAAGCAGTGGCAGGAAAGTGCATCATGTTTTTTAAAAATGTAATTGTATATCCGTATTAATACATTTTATTTGTTTTGTATGTATTTGTCCTAATACAACAGACAAATAAAAGTTTACATATACTGCAAAACCCAAAATCTATGTAACAATTTTTTTTTTAATGTGAAAGTTCTGCTGTTTTTTTTGGTCAACCTCAATTGCTTTTCTCGCTTTTCTGTAAGATGTAGTAAGGGTTATCATTGTTGCTGTGGTTCCTCCTCTTTTCCTCCATACCGCTGTTCACTTATTGCCATGTCAGTGTCTCAGAGTTTCACACAATTAGTTTTTCATCCACTATCTACACCATACTCCATACTGTTTTTCATGGGATTTGTATTACTATTTTAAAATAATATATTCAAAATACAAATCAGTAATTTCATAGTTGCATACATCTCCAACCCACACAAGTTGATACTTGGTAGAAGCTTTTGGCAATAATTATAGCTGATAGGTCTCTACCAATTTATCACATAATTCTGATATTTTTAAAATAATTGTTTTTTTCATTAGCTCTTAAAAAGGGTATCACTTCTCAAAAGACTGATTTGTGGAAAAACAATCAGAATTGGGTTTCCTGTGTCTACAGCGAATGCACTTTGTCTAGACTGACAGCTGTGCTCTTTGTCAATGACACCAACATTTTCTCCACTGCTACGTAAAACCATGCCAACCTCAGACATTACCAATCCTTTTGATGTTGACATGTGGCTGTCAGTGTCATACTATGCAGAAAAACTAAAGGGGAAAGGTCAGGGAGTTTTCGGTGACCTTACTACCAGAAAAAACAAGTGACATGTGAAAGGTATAATAAGCATAGCCAACAGCTACAAGTAGACTCGATGGATTAAAGTAGAGTTCAAGACCCATTGCAGTCACAAATGTGACTTCCTTGGAGACATCCTCTAGTGCACGTCATGCCTTCTTATCACACTGCTTGCTCAAGTAGGAAATATTTTCCAGTACATACATGTTTGAAGATTAAAGCATTTTCTGACCAACAACCATGATTCAATGTGTAGTTGCCCCACCTACCAAAGTAGTAACGCAACAAACCCAGCAGCTCTGTCCAGCACATCCACTCCAGATGGTTCTGACTCAATTCGTAGTCCCCTCTGCAGGCTCCCCATGCTCTATCAATATGTTGTGGTCAAGGTTATCATCATGGCCTTTTTAGGTAAAAGCTTTTTGAAATAAAATCTTGATATTTTAGTCATTCAGGGGGAATTAACTTTTGGCATACTTTGTGATGTAACAAAATGTATCCGTTTTTAAAAGACCAATGATTGTTTATGTAGGTAAGGCGGTCGGTTCTTGACCAGAGGTGTACAATTAACAAGTGGGTTAAGGGGTTGTACTACAAAATAATAAAACAAAGATTACCGAACTGCAACATTTTGATCAGCTTTATTGCAAAATTTTTAGAATCAGAGTAAATTGGCTTTATGGCAACATTTTCTCTTTGCTTTGAAATGAGGGTGTCAAACATTCTTGCCCAGGGCACATACAGAATTTTACCAATGGCCAAGCATGTTTTGAAATAAATAATCCTTTAATTATACAGTCACTCTCTAAAAATTGCTCATGAGAAACCATATTGGAATATGCAGTGACTGTCAGGGCCAGTGGCCATTCTGTTTTGGGCGGCTTGCCTTGGCTCTTCACGTTAGTATTCCGCTCTCTGGCTTAGGCACACTGTATTTTCCCCATAGTGGCACTGAAAGGGAACCTTGGTCTATGTTTATAACATTCCTTCCGTGATGGAGGTGAACAAGCGATCATGGCCAAATGCAGAAGACAGAATTGGCACAAATTAGTGCAGTGTGTGCTTAACATTGACATTTCCTTAATTTCTTTCTAATACAGTTTTTTGTAGATGCTTTAGTACTATTCACACAAGTGTATGATAATTTTTCACCACTTTCAGTACAAAAAACACAAAAGCACATCTGTCATTGACTGAGTACTAAAAAACATCCAGAAAGACGTTTCATATTGAAATACATTATGTTCATACAACGTCCATAAAATTTTCTTCTCTATTGTTAAAATATCTTTTACTCTCACTATGCTCATTGTTCCTAATTTATCACCACTCAACCATTTGGTGAAGATACTGCATGTATTTTACATTGTATTGCCTACTATGTTCAGATTGAAAAGTACAGAATCACCACCCTAAGGCCATAGATTTGTAGGTGACCTCTGTGGGATTCAAACCCACAACCTTGTTGGTTGGTAGTGTTACCAAAAAAAGACCACTGCATTGCCTATGTACTATACAATACTGTCATAATCAGTCATAAACTGTCAAACTATGCCATGGATAGTAGTAACCACAACTGGTAAGATATTTGTGTGTATAGCCATATCTGAAGATGGAGTGGTCAGACAAAAGCCCCTTCTTGGGTCTTACAATGCTTGGGCGGCACACCTCATTCAGTTCCTCAATGAAACTGTGTGTGATAATGTTTGGTTCCATCATTCAGAGATGATTCAGGAATGGTTTTGGGCCAATCCTACAATCCTGACCCTAGACCTGGCCCCATAATCTTCTTTTCATCATGGATATGGAGGATCTATGACCGCCATCTCCATGAGCATGACACCCTCCTACAGCTCATGGATGAGCCATGTCATGACATCACTAGTAACCAGTGTCTCATTTGGATGCGCCATGCCAAAATATTCTTCAAAGATTAGAAAATTCAGATATTCATTTTGAAGTGAACAAGATATGTCCAAATGCTGAAGACAGAATTGATGCAAAATAGTGTAGTGTGTGCTTAACATTGCATTCATTGTAACAGTGAAATACAGTTTTTTTTCAGATACTTTGGTAATATTCACACAAGTATGGGGTAATATTTCACCATTCTTAGTGTAATGGCTTGGTTTATTTATTTTTAGTATATTTATTATATTATTTCATTAAATTTAAGAAATCCTAATACATTTGTTTGTATTTATTTATGTTATTCAATGTTCGTTAATATGGACATGAGTGTCACATGGTGTCTGTTGACATGTTGCGCAGGTTTCTCTCAGTCAAGCCCAGACTGAGAGAGAGGTACTTTAGGAGATTTCACTGGTTAGAAGTTTCAAAGAATAAGCATAATAGTTTAGTTAGAAAATGTTCTGCCAATAAGCATTATTAGTAGTGTGTACAACTATATTGAAATGTGCGTTTCAATGGTTTTCTGTGAATGGTTTCTTTGTTATAAAATGCGTTGATGTAGTTGTGTTAGCATTCTCAGCCCTCCAACAAAGTTAGCCTGACGCCAGCCCATGATGTTTGCTAGCTCTGCAAATGTACTGTTAGAGTTTTGTCTAATATGGAAACAGTGAAATAAACTGTAACAGATTACCTTTAGCACTTCAAAGAGTCATTTTGAGACACGTGTCTTACATTGTTTGGTCTTGGACTAACTGAGTGTTACAATGACTAAACTGAGAGATTTTCTCAATGTTATGTTTGGATGACTTAAAGGGATAGTTTGTCCAAAAATCATATTTCAGTGACAGTCCCCTTACCCGGAATAGGTCCTTCAGGCACATAGAGTCATTTTTTAAAACAATCCATTATTCAGCTCTGTCTCAGTCAGTAATTAGCGTTATTAGCATTGTACAAATTCATGAATGGAAACCGTAAGTACCCCTATCGCAAAGCTGCATTCCAAGCGGAAAACTACTCTAAAACACTCCAAACTAAGATAAGTGGTGTTGTTTACCTCACAGAACATGAAAATGTTGTATTCCTCGAAATGAAGTTTTAATTTTTGCAAATAATTCTCATTTCAAATAAATGGGTACTTTCTGTGTTTACCTGTCAGTTTTGTTCACAATTGTATCAATCCGTGTGTTCGTTCGGGAAAAGTAAGTATACACACAGTATACACACAAACGAAAGTTATTATTCGCTAGCTAGAAAGCAAGTTACCTATTTCGACATTGATATTCACCTCGGACAGTCAAGCAGGAAGAACATTCCTCTGGGGATATTTTCCGGGGATATAGCCTTACTTGTTCCAACCATAATACACAGATGCGGAATTGACCGAATAGAAGCTTGTAGGGCAGCTAAAGGGGGGCGATGGTGAACACGTAAATCCCCAACCCTTGCTCATAATATCCGGAGGCAATGTGTACTTTGTATTATAACATAGCAATCGGAAGTATTACTTACAATCTGTCTGGTCTCCACGGGTTGAACTGGGTAACTTGATGGAATTGCATTTGCCTTTAGTCCTCTTCTAAGTGAACGTGGGACACGATTCTCTGTATTAAAATGTTTCTAGCAAAAATTGTATGTCTCATTGAAGTTGCTCCATTTATTCTCCCACAATACGACTCAGGAGAGGCAGAGGTATTGTCCCAATTGCAGAGCGAATAGAATTTAATCAACCCAAGATCCACAAGCAGGCAGAAGTCAACATTGATACTTACAAAGAAAGGAAATCCAGAAGTTCAAAGTTTATTCATCAAATGCATCAAATAACCCAGCATCATCCTGCACAATGAAATACTTGCGACATGGCACACGACATCAATGTAGTAAGAATTAATATATATATATATATAAAGCAAAAATATAGCAAAAAATATAGCAATAATATACATAAGTGTAAACTAGCAGCAATTTTAAAAAGCATGGCGAAGCAACCTCGCTTCACATAGCTTGTTGAGGTTAAAGTTCACGCTCACCTTGATGACATCACTGCCGAAGAACAGAAGCTGTGTATGGTGGCTATAGGAAATAGTTCGCTAGTGCCAGTTTGAATTCAGACAATTCTGCCGGCTGTTTCGTCAGTGTACCGTTTAAAAATCGATGCTACCGTGACAGATTACTGAATGTAGTTTGAAGTGTTTTGGAGTAGTTTTCCGCATGCAATGCAGCTTTGCGATAGCAGTACGAACCGTTTCCACTCATGAATTTGGACGATGCTAATAACACTAATTACAGACTGAGACAGAGCTGAATAATGGATTGTATGAAAAACTGACTCTATGGACCTTCTAGAATATCTTTTGGCAAGTGAACTTTGAGAAAAATATGAATTTTGGACAAACTATCTCTTTAACCAAATTAACTCATTATATTTCACCAAGAACTTAGTGGTTGAATCAATCATCTTGTGGTGAAAGATATTTGCAAACCAAAATTAAATTAAAATGTGTTGTTTTGAAAGCAAGATTTAATGGATTACAAGTATGATCAGTTTGGAGTTTTGTACAAAGAGTTTTGAAAAACCACAACAGACTATTGATAATAGTACCAAAGTGACAAAAAATCTGTAACACATTTGAGCTGGCTTGATGTGGTGAGCAAATTCCTGTGGGACAGATGGCCGGCTGCACAAGTAAAAAGGCCATTCAGGTTGTAGGAATTATTGATCTTCGTTGACCCGTTTTATTCGCCTGTCTTCCAACTGCCAGAAGATAATTTTTGGAAAAGTGGGTGACCGGGCTGGGAGGGATCTGAAGTGGCCTGGTGATGGAGGGGCCTTAAGTAAAATCTGGACTCAAATGACATAAAACAGCATTGTGGGGCCATTTAGGGCAATTGGATCCATTGCCTAGGCTGAAATTACCAATATCTAGACAGTATATCTGTAAACAATGTTGATATTATTTGATTAACTGACCGTAGTTGTGCTATATTAGACTAGCATGTGTTTTCTGCCCCAATTATTAAAATTTCTGAAGTTTGACAGTATTGCAAAAGGTAGCATATGTCCAACATTAACTGGCTACATTACCAGCCGACATTAACTAAGCCAGTCATACATACTGCACATACAGTGCATCAGTAAAACAGTTAAGTTCCCCCAAAGCTAGTTTGCTATATTAGTAATTACCTGCTATCTAACATTCTTCTGAGTTTTCTCAAAATTAAAAACTCAGAAGAATGTTTTCAATTTTGAGTTTTGTCAAAAGAATAGTGTTAGCTAGCTTTGTCAATAATTCCATTAGCTACAGCTAGGTAGGGAGAGGGAATGCTAAAAATGGCTATAGTGAGTCTTTAACCTCTGCTGCACCTCAAAAGACACATAAATTAACCCTTTGCTCACGCTTCAAACACATGAAAGCCCTACATAAGACCTATGACAGAGCATTGTTTATGAAAAAGTAGCAAAAGTAGCTATTTATACATGATGCAGCTACATTTACATAAAATTATGGATTTAATTATTTAAAAAGACAATTAAAAATACTTCTTTGGTGCTTTACATGAGTTATGTATTGATTGTATGGAACCACTCCAAGGTGATATTTACATTACAAGAGAGAGAGAATAAAAGGTTTGATAGAATTCCATAACAATTTTGATAGCTCTGACTTTACACAGGCATGTCCAAGACGTAGCACAGAAACGTAGCATTATGTTGACAAGCCCTAAGCAACCTCTTGCATCTGCACTGAGTTGCAAGGCACAAAAAATAACATGGTAGAGGCTCATTTCATAATCAAATTCAGTGATAGTTGACCCAGACGTTTTAGTGTGGGTGGTGAAGTTGCTGAAACTAAACATAAAGATAACAAACAATAGGCTGTAGAATGTTACCTTTTGCATTTGCAGGCTGCTAATGCAGCTATTTTCCTGTTTTACATGTTTGTTTTTTAATATGTGGTTTGATTATCATGTTAAAAGTTCAAGATGCGTTACCTCAGAAGCCTTCCATTTAACATCCTGTTTAACAGGAAATCTGTATGCCACAAACCAACTCATAAAGTGATGGTTGATGACAGTCGAGCACCACCAAGCATGTTGTTCGCTCTCCGCCTTGAGTTAATATTTACAATGGAGGAAGTCTAGGGTACGAGACCATTGGGACATTCCCTTGAAACTTCTAGGTTGTGGTCATTGTTGGACCAAGGGTATTAACTGAACAGGTTGCAGAATTGGATCATGTCACAAACCTTAACCTGTTCTAAATGAATGCATCTTCTTTATTGGTAGCAGAGTGAAGGGTCTGATGTCTTGTCTTAGGAAGTGACACTGTATGACAAGACAATGAAAAGTCATAGATTTAGTTTCTGATGTTATCTTGATCAAAAGTAATGATTCATGTTCAGAAAGTAGGATGTGACCCAAAGAATTCAAATAATTTCCATATTAACTTCCCTTTACATTAATTTATTACTGTAGTATAGGAAGTACTATTTCCTAGCTGTTTTTTTAACATTTTTTTAACACTTTTTTTTGTGACACTGCACAGAACAGACGATTGTGTGAATTAGGTAGATACCAAGTTTCAGATATCGCATGTGAGTTTGATCATCATATGAGATAGCTGAGAAAAATGTACGCTATTGTTCATTAGTTTCTGATCACTTAGAAATTACCTTGATGGTAATCTGAAGAGATTTCACACCTTGCTTCCTGAAACACCTTCCACAAGTTGGATTGGCTTGATGGACACTTCTTACGTACCACACGGTCAACTTACTCCCACAACAGCTCAATAGGGTTGAGATCAGCTGACTGTGCTGGCCACTCCATTGTAGACAGAATACCAGCTGACTGCTTCTTGCCTAAATAGTTCTTGCGTAGTTTGGAGCTGTGCTTTGGTCATTGTCCTGTTGTTGGCAGAAACTGGCTCCAATCAAGCGCCATCCACAGGGTATGGCATGGTGTTGCAAAATGGAGTGATAGTCTTCCTTCTTGAAGATCACTTGTACCCTGTACAAATGTTCCACTGTACCACCAACATTGTGTCTGATGAATGTTCTTCTTTGGGATCTGAACACTTCAAACTTAGATTTGTCTGTCCATAACCCTTTCCAATCTTCCTTTGTCCAGTATCTGTGTTCTTTGGCTCATCTTAATCTTTTCTTTTTATTGGCTTTTTCTTTGCAACTCTTGTCTAGAAGGCCAGCATCCCGGAGTTGCCTCTTCACTGTTGGGTGGTGTTTTGCGGGTACTCTATACAAAACAGCTTACAGTAGTGAGTTCATACATTTTTTGTGCAGGCCCCGCTATAAGAAACAACAACCTTGACATTTCAAACTCCATGTAGCTGAACTACACAGGACATGCAACTGAACTACACAGGACATACAACTGAACTACACAGGACATGCGACTGAACTACACAGGACATGCAACTGAACTACACAGGACATGCAACTGAACTACACAGGACATACAACTGAACTACACAGGACATGCAGCTGAACTACACAGGATATTCAACTGAACTACACAGGACATGCAACTGAACTCCACAGGACATACAACTGAACTACACAAGACATACAACTGAACTACACAGGACATCCAGCTGAACTACACAGGACATACAACTGAACTACACAGGACAGGCTACAGAGCAATCTTAAATGTGAGCCCCATGTATAGAATCGTCTTTTTCAGACACTCTCAGCACAACAGTGACAACTATTTTAAAATTAATCAATTTAAAATTGCAAAGCAATAAACGATTCTCTTTCAAGCAAGTAGTTGTCTAACAGCCATATTGTTTAGTTTACCAGATAATTGTGTGATAATCAAGATATGGCACATGACCTTCAATTATTTTAGGAGCAGAAATGAGAAATTCCTGTGTTCATTAACCACAACAAACTGTGTTTGTTTATGTATGAGTTACTTCAATTAAGAGGATGGCATCTTGGGGATGGAATTGTGGTGGCAGTGATTGTATTAAATCCTTCAACCTGATCATTTTCCTTGGGTAACCTGTTTTGAGTGATAAATTACAATCATATGATAACCAAATGAATCTGTTTTGCAATTAATATACTCCATAGAACCAAGACTAGTAGGTCATAACCTCTTATATTCCTTTCAAATAATATAATTTCACCAAAGTCATGACAATGTTGGTTTTCTTTGCGTTAGTCTATCACGTCTACCTATTGCCATGTCATGACAAGAACCTCATTACTGTCACAGTCTCATCTTTCCATTATTGAAAGCTGTGCGATTAGAGGAAGCCACAGAGGCTCTCATGAGAAGGGAGATACTGTGGTTTACTAACGTCACATTACAGTATTTCCTTCATTGGACACAATTGTGTCAAAAGCATTTTGCATTTGCAGGAACATCGTACAGTTACCCAGGTAAGTTCTGATTTACATTTCTTGTTATAACAATATGGCTTGACTTAAATCAATACATTATATACAGCTCTGGAAACAATTAAGAGACCACTGCACCTTTTACTTTCCTTTCCAAAAAAGTGAGGAACAGAAGAATTAAAATTAAGAGATCACGGGAAATTGAACGCTTCTGTTCCTCACTCAAAACTTTCCTTTTCAACTTTTTTGGAAAGGAAAGAAAAAGGTGCAGTGGTCTCTTAATTATTTCCGGAGCTGTATATATATTATATATATATT
Source organism: Esox masquinongy (assembly GCA_016801175.1). Classification (NCBI taxonomy): domain Eukaryota; kingdom Metazoa; phylum Chordata; class Actinopteri; order Esociformes; family Esocidae; genus Esox; species Esox masquinongy. The sequence goes on from JACXGI010002181.1 coordinate 70,683, forward strand.
CAGTGATTTTAAACATTTTGCTCATTTCATTTTAGATGAGATAAGAATGTGTCTTCTTGCATTAACAAATACAAATATATGATGTATTATGTTAATAAAATGAGTTTAAATGAAACTCTGCCTTTCCTTAGGTGACTGATTCTTCTGTGTAATTCATCTTGCATCTCGATCAGTGAGAGTGAACCGAATTCTCCCCTTTAGTTGGATAATGGGAGTACTTGGGCATAACTCCAGTGGACATGATATAAACAGCACCTGTGAAATCCATGACGGCTACTTGTCTCCTGCTCTACCCATTCTCTACACTATCATATGCTTCTTGGGCCTGGTCAGCAACACCCTGACCATATTTGTGATCTTTCTGAGGAAGCACTCTGACACGTCCATGACGGTCTATATGGGACACCTGGCCATGGCGGACTTCCTGTTGGTGCTGTGTCTGCCGCTGCGGGTCTACTACCACAACAGCGAGGGCCCCTTCTTCCTCTGCAAGGTGCTGGGCATCTTCTTCTACATGAACATGTATGCCAGCATCTTCTTCCTCAGTCTGATCAGTCTGGACCGTTACCTTAAGATCATCAAGCCTGTGTGGGTGATGAAAATCCACAGGGTGAAGTGGAGCCACCGGGCATCCTTCTCAGTGTGGGTCACCCTGTTCCTGTGCATGTCTCTGTTCTTCTTCAGGAACGACCAGCAGGGTCCTTGTGACAGGATCTGCTTCCACTTCCACCACAAGGGCTTAATGGGCGGGGTGGCCAACCTCACTGCGGTAGCCTTCTTTTTTGTTATCTTCCTCCTCTTCATCTGCTTCTACACGAAGATAACCACCAAGTTAAGGAACATGTCGTTGGGTAACCAGGACACCAAGTCCCTCCGGAGGAAGAACCGGGTCATCCGAAAGACCTTTGTGGTGCCCGTGATTTTCACTGTGTGCTTCCTGCCTTACCACCTGGTGAGAGTGCCCTACGTGCTGGCCCAGATGGATGTGATCCCGGCCGTGGACAGTAAGCAGACGCTCCACGTCCTCAATGAGATCACTCTGGTCCTGTCGGCCCTCAACAGTTGCCTAGACCCCATCATCTACTACTTCCTGTCTTGCACCTTCAGGAAGACCATCCTCTGTGCCGTGCATGGGCAGTTTAAGAACTTATACGCTGTTAACCACAGACGTAACAGCATTAACCCATCTATTACAGAGATATAGAGCTGTCTAGGGAATACTTTCTTACAAAATGATTAAAAAAAAAAATCAAAATGATGTAGGAATTAAATTTGAATATCTAAAATTCAACAAAGAGAGATCGTAACTGTATAATAATGTATAGTGTTGTAAAATATGCCTTAATTATGTAGATACTATTTTCTGTCCAAGAAAGCATATAAGGTCCTTCATAAATTCTGAAAGATAAATGTAAATATGAACAGTTTTTTGTTGATGCTTTTTGATTCAGAAAGATGTAGGTTTTAGTATTTGTATGACTTGTAATATGCTGTATGCTTGAATGGTTCAAAGGTCAATATACCACTTGACCTTTAAATGTCTTGTACATATGGAATTCCCCAGCATGAGAATGCTGTTTCCCTTGTCACCTAGTCACCTAAACTCATTTGAATGTGTTGTCACAAAAACTCTTTAACCTATATTTTAAAAAAAGTATATTTCAGATTAAATACACTGACAATGGATGGTCTGGCTGTTTTCTTTCAAACCGCTCAAGGTCATGTTTTTTTCTGACGTGGGATCAATATGAATATTTTGTAAGCCCTTAAGTTTGATTTGTGAAGGTTTTTGCTTTTTACAGTACACTAAAGTTACTGAGTTATTAAGTAATCCTAAATTACTTTGATTTGATCTAAATTTTACTCAGATAGCATTTTCAGTGGTCTGTCTGAAATATTTAATAATTATGGAATCTTTATTTTCTTGCTTTCAACACATTTCTATCACCAAATGATTTTAAATGACATTGAGATTAAACTAAAAATAAATAATGATTGACTTAAGTACATTCCTCTCCATAGATATTTAAAGGGGCAATAGATAAACTTTTCACTGTATTACAAGCTTAAAACCAAAAATGACCAGTAGACATCTGCAGTTAATGTTTTAAGTTAATACTTCAAATAATCTTTCTCTACAAAATAAATTAGAGTGACAGACATATTCTCCAGACATTTGCTTGTCAGTCTATCAGTTTGCGTTAACATGTTATCTCCTTGTTCTCACTTTAGCCATTCACAGCACTATCCTTCCCACCCTAAGCTACCCTGGACTAGCTAGTACTATACCGGTCTCGTTCAGTAAAGGAAGACAAGGAGGAGATGTGTCATTGTTTAGAGGCAGGATTCTACACAGTGCCCCTTTAAACAGTGAACTGAAACATTTTGATATGAAATGTTTTTTGATATGAAAGTTAATAAAAAAATATGTATGTCTGTACATATATGAGAAAAAATGTCATATTTTATTTCAGCGGATTTTCATACATACTGTATCTGTTTTACTGTTCACTTCCTATTGAGTCCCTTATGAACAAAACAAACAAAATCAAAACCGGTACTAAATGCAAATGAAACCAAAACATTTGTAAAATCACAAGCTTAATGTGGTCTAGTTAACGACTATGGGACCAGATCCTTTCACTCTCCAAATAGTAGATTATATTAATAGAAATAAGTTATCTACATTTTATATAGTCTGACTCTCAATACTTTCAGAAAGTACTCAGCTATTCACTGAATTATCAGGTAAATTATGGGTTGAGTTTGTTTTATCACCTACTTGTCAAAAATAGGCTGAGCTTTAACTGACAACATAGATTGATCACAGAGTCCTGAGTTAAAATGGAGGAGCAGAGGAAAGAGTGATATCCATGTTGTTCAAAGCCAGACTCTCACTTTGATGAAATCACTGTCTCTTGCAGATGATCATCAGCCTTTCATTACAGAGAACAAAGCCATTTCAATTCTTTATCTTGTATAATTACTGATTAGTGAATATTTAGGATATTTCCATTCGGATTAGTTGACTGCAGTAGATTACCTGAGGTTTTAATGTCTATTGTTGAAAACATGCTTTTTTTGTCATTTTATTTAGGCTGTAAATTATTTTCTGTCCTACATTACAAACCTATTGTTATTTAGATTTTATTTTAGAAGACAAACAGCTCTGATCTTTTCCTATTTTGTGTTGTATTTTATGTCAGAAAAAACTGTTCTGGACCTTTAGTTCTCCTTACTATAAGTTGATAATTTATTTGGATCATAATGTGGTATAATATTGAATCACAATGTTTGTCATATGTTCTAATTCTCTGACTTATCCATCTGTTCCCACCAGAGACATTGGTCCTGACACTCCTCTGTTTTCATATTTGTATTGTGACTGGAGGCTCAGATGAGCTCTGCATTCAGCCTGCTCTCTTCCTCTCTTGTTAATGACAAAGACAAGGAACCAGCCTGGGTTAACAAAACATTAACACAGAACCCTGGGGGAGAGTGGAGAAAACCAGCCATCCATGGTTTCTGGGAAACAATACACAATAATAACAATAAACAAATATTTAGGAAGAGGTCATAATTTTTCATGTAATCTGTGATAACAGAAACCACATGGAAGAAGTGGTTAAAAATAAGAAAAGATCTAAACCAGACTCTGTTGGGGTATTTATAAGCAATAATGTGTTCCAAAGTTTAGCAGATTTCCTTATAGTCTTGTGGGCTATTGATAAAATAGCTGCTCGAGGTAAATTGTACCTTTTGGTCAGGGGCAAGTTAAACCAATGGATAATTAACAGCCTAATAATTATGTTGTCAATTTTATGCATAATATTGAAGACACTTTGCATTTGTGTTGTCAAAAGTTTAAATATTAAAAATATTATTCTCATGTGTGTTTGCCCACACTTAGATTCCCCATGGAAAGAAAACAATTGTTTTCATCTCTAGAGTGTGATGAGTATCATTAAATATTGTGTGGTTGAAGGGTGGGTGGAATGAGACAAATAGGAGTTAGTCAAATTCTTAGTATTCTCTGTAACAGGAAAACAGTGGACTAATTTCAGCTGCCAGGACGCCTCTGTTACTCAAATAGTGTGACTAAATAACGCTATGCAGGCATGTTCTACGGTCTGTCTATGGCACCGGTAAATGAAGCCAAGAGGCTGAAGCAGAGAGAGGCATTAGCCTTTCCACCCCATCTTGCTTTACTCTTTTATCAATAAAGGTATCAGGAGGGGTTTGAAAAGTTTCTAAATGTTGCATTAAAATGAATTAATTGGAAAATGTTGCATTAAATGGGTCTTTGTAGCTCAGTTGGTAGAGCAAGGTGCTAACAATGCTTAGTAGAGCAAGGTGCTAACAATAAACATGTCTGCTAAATGACTTAATTGTAAATATAAAAACCCTTGCATGGGACAAGCCAAAGTGATTCATTTAACCAAAGTAAAAAAAAAAAATCAACATTTGGGACACAGAATTACTTACCTACAGGTTGTCCCCGTAGCACTTTACAACCTCAATTTACATTTAACACACTCCAAAATGAATATTTACTAGTAATTCCCATCTTCCACAGTTTTTATATAAAGCGGCAGGGGTCAAAGGCTGACATTTGTTTGAAAGTATAAGTACAGGGTATGGCATGGTGTTGCAAAATGGAGTGATAGTCTTCCTTCTTGAAGATCACTTGTACCCTGTACAAATGTTCCACTTTACCACCACCATTGTGTCTGATGAATGTTCTTCTTTGGGATGTGAACACTTCAAACTTAGATTTGTCTGTCCATAACCTCTGTCCAGTGTCTGTGTTCTTTGGCTCATCTTAATCTTTTCTTTTTATTGGCTTTTTCTTTGCAACTCTGTCTAGAAGGCCAGCATCCCGGAGTAGCCTCTTCACTGTTGGCTGGTGTTTTGCGGGTACTCTATCCAAAACAGCTTACAGTAGTGAGTTCATACATTTTTTGTGCAGGCCCCGCTATAAGAAACAACAACCTTGACATTTCAAACTCCATGCAGCTGAACTACATAGGACATACAACTGAACTACACAGGACATGCAACTGAACTACACAGGACATGCAACTGAACTACACAGGACATACAACTGAACTACACAAGACATACAACTGAACTACACAGGACAGGCTACAGAGCAATCTTAAATGTGAGCCCCATGTATAGAATCGTCTTTTTCAGACACTCTCAGCACAACAGTGACAACTATTTTAAAATTAATCAATTTAAAATTGCAAAGCAATAAACGATTCTCTTTCAAGCAAATATTTGTCTAACAGCCATATTGTTTAGTTTACCAGATAATTGTGTGATAATCAAGATATGGCACATGACCTTCAATTATTTTAGGAGCAGAAATGAGAAATTCCTGTGTTCATTAACCACAACAAACTGTGTTTGTTTATGTATGAGTTACTTCAATTAAGAGGATGGCATCTTGGGGATGGAATTGTGGTGGCAGTGATTGTATTAAATCCTTCAACCTGATCATTTTCCTTGGGTAACCTGTTTTGAGTGATAAATTACAATCATATGATAACCAAATGAATCTGTTTTGCAATTAATATACTCCATAGAACCAAGACTAGTAGGTCATAACCTCTTATATTCCTTTCAAATAATATAATTTCACCAAAGTCATGACAATGTTGGTTTTCTTTGCGTTAGTCTATCACGTCTACCTATTGCCATGTCATGACAAGAACCTCATTACTGTCACAGTCTCATCTTTCCATTATTGAAAGCTGTGCGATTAGAGGAAGCCACAGAGGCTCTCATGAGAAGGGAGATACTGTGGTTTACTAACGTCACATTACCGTATTTCCTTCATTGGACGCAATTGTGTCAAAAGCATTTCGCATTTGCAGGAACATTGTACAGTTACCCAGGTAAGTTCTGATTTACATTTCTTGTTATAACAATATGGCTTGACTTCAATCAATACATTATATACAGCTCTAGAAACAATTAAGAGACTACTGCACCTTTTTCTTTCCTTTCCAAAAAAGTGAGGAACAGAAGGGTTAAAATTAAGAGATCACAGGAAATTGAACGCTTCTGTTCCTCACTCAAAACTTTCCTTTTCTACTTTTTTGGAAAGGAAAGAAAAAGGTGCAGTGGTCTCTTAATTATTTCCGGAGCTGTATATATATTATATATATACAGGTGCTGGTCATAAAATTAGAATATCATCAAAAAGACCAGCACCTGTATTTTCAGTGATTTTAAACATTTTGCTCATTTCATTTTAGATTAGATAAGAATGTGTCTTCTTGCATTAACAAATACAAATATATGATGTATTATGTTAATAAAATGGGTTTAAATGAAACTTTCTGCCTTTCCTTAGGTGACTGATTCTTCTGTGTAATTCATCTTGCATCTCGATCAGTGAGAGTGAACCGAATTCTCCCCTTTAGTTGGATAATGGGAGTACTTGGGCATAACTCCAGTGGACATGATATAAACAGCACCTGTGAAATCCATGACGGCTACTTGTCTCCTGCTCTACCCATTCTCTACACTATCATATGCTTCTTGGGCCTGGTCAGCAACACCGTGACCATATTTCAATCAAATCAATCAAATTTATTTATAAAGCCCTTTTTACATCAGCAGTTGTCACAAAGTGCTTTTACAAAACACCCGGCCTTAAAACCCCAAGGAGCAAACAACAGTAGTGTTGAATTTCAGTGGCTAGGAAAAACTCCCTAAGAAGGCCCGAAATTTAGGAAGAAACCTAGAGAGGACCCAGGCTCAGAGGGGTGACCAGTCCTCTTCTGGCTGTACCGGGTAAACATATTAAGAGTACAATTGTAATAATTAATAAGTGCACGTGGGCTGAGTCCAGAGTCTAGTTAAACTTAGTCCTGGTCGGAAGCATGACCAGATGGACAAGGACAACACGAGGAGGGGGA
>JACXGI010002182.1:0-77378 GCA_016801175.1 Esox masquinongy
TTCTAATTTTCTGAGATATTGAATTTGGGGTTTTCATTAGTTGTCAGTTATAATCATCAAAATTAAAAGGAATAAACACTTGAAATATATCAGTCTGTGTGGAATGAATGTTTACATTATACAAGTTTCACTTTTTGAATGGAATTACTGAAATAAATCAACTTTTTGATGATATTCTAATTATATGACCAGCACCTGTAATTTAAACACTGAATTTCGTGTTTACTCTGCTTTTCTTTGTCTTATATAACATTGTGTATGAAGATCTGAAATAATTTATTGTGACAAATAAACAGTATTAGAGGAACTCTGGAAAGGGGCAAATACATTTTTTTCTTCCCTGTATATCTAAATATATGTTTAACCTCTCGACTCAGATTAGGCCCAGAGTTGAGGGGAAAGTTACTGGAAGCAATTAAAACATAATAGATTGCTCTGACCACAACTCTTACACTCACCAATCAAGTACCTACAATAATATTTTTATATTTTATTTATTCTGGTATTTGGAGTTTCCTACTGAGGTTTGTGAAGTGGTGATAGCAAAGAATGTTAGTGAGATTCCAAACCTTTCAAAAAGCACAGAGATGAGGTAAATTATATTTTTGAAATTGAAAGAAAAATACACCATGTTATAGATTCTTTTTACATGCTATTGTAATTAAACTGCAACAATATCACAGGCATTTGTGTTTATTTTTAGTAAATCAATATATCTAGAATTGTACAGTGCCTTCCAGGATTATTGGTAGATGATGAGAAAAAGTCATTCTTGTTTTGAATATTACACTCAAAATAAGACAAATCTAACCTTTAATTTATCTAAACATTTCATATAAAAACACTCACTCAATATATATAAAGAAAGAAAAAGTTGCAGTCGTCTCTTAATTTTATATAAGAGACCACACATACATATATATATATATATATATATATATATATATATATAAAATAAATATATATATATATATATATATATATATATATATATATATATGTAAGACTAGAGGCTTCCTTCTTTGCAAGACTTCCAAGTAGCTTCCAAGACCTCCAAGTATCGATGGAGCTGAAGTAGAGACTCTCCGAATTCAAGTTTCTCGGTGTGTTCATCAAGGATGACTTCACTTGCTCCAGGTAAGTGAACTTGGCTGTGAAAACTGCCCAAAAATGTCTATACTTCCTGAGGAGACTCAAGAAATTTCACATGTCTGAAAAAACTCTCCCCAACTTCTACAGGTGGACCACTGAAATCATCTTCTCAGGCTGCATTACTGCCTGGTACGGCAGCTTTTTTCTTTCAGGCCATATGGTCCCTCAACCAGTAACACTGATCCATGATTATACTGATCACACACGAACATTCCAGTTTTTCTGATGTCCTTTCAGCTACTTTTAATGGGCTTTAGAATATGCCTTTGCATGTACCATTCATAAGCATATTACACTCATGTATCTATCATACTCAATACTTCTACCATACTGTTCATACTCCCCATCCAACTCTTTCAAAATTGACACTAGTTTATATCTTTTATGTATATTACTGCCATACTTGCCATACTTAAATATTCAAATGCTACCCAGAGTGCTGCTATATCAATAATACTACCCAGAGTGCTGCTAGTTACCAGTACTCTTTTTTTTAAACTGCTTCTAGTGTACAGTGTTATGTATATTGTTGCTTTATGTTATTATTATTTTATGTCTAGCTATATTTTTGCTTATATACTCTTTTTAACTTTGACTACGTAGTAGTCATGTGCCACGTCACAATAATTTTATTGTGCAGGATGACGTTGTTCGGTGCATTTGACAGATCAACCCTGAAACCTTGAATCCTAGGTTGTTGGCATGGAGTTGGAATTTAATTTAGGTTTTGGAGATTTGACCAAGATTCCACCAACTTTTTACCTTTTTAACCATTCTTTTCACTGTTCTTGGGAGCAAAATATACTTGCGTCCTCTCCCAGGCAGGTTCATCACAGCTCCAGTTGATTTAAAGTTCTGATTTGCCCTGGTAGTGAAAATTGTTATTTGTTAGCCTTGTAGCTGTGTTATTTTTGCCAGTCGTGCTGATGTACAACATTTACTTTTTTTCATGGCCTTTTTCGCTCATCCATACCAAGGGTGCCAATAATTCTGGAGGGCACTGTATGTATTATAAGACAATTTGACATTGAGATTGAGTAATAGTGAAATGTAACACTAGGCATCACAATGTTCTGTAGCTACTCCGTTTGAATTGAAAATGTCTAATTCCAAAAACGAATAATGAATGCCAGGATAGTTTAGAAGCTGACATGTCATGTTAGGACACAATGAGTAATAGAGTAACTTGATTAACTTTGTCTGTGCATTGTCACATCACATTCTCCTTGGCCTATGTTGCTCCTCAAGTGACTGAAGAAAGAAAGAGCCTGAGTCAATATGGTATTTGCATCTAGGTGGATTCAAATATAGACAATGGTTGTGACGAGAGACAGGTTTTAAGCTATAACCAGGTGTTGACTGGGCAACAATCTGTGCATAGCAGAACTTTAACTGATATATAAGCTGATCGAACAGATTAACTGGACAACACATTTGGCCCAACGTTCGGCCCACATTCGGCCTGATAATAAAGAACTTTTTCTCTTATTATTATTTAGAGTTGTGTAGTCACTGGAAACGTGTGGTGTGAAAATGCTGAAAAATCTGCCTTTTTCTATTAGAAAAACAGCTGATCAGCTGAATCAGAAAGTTGTGTCAAAATTTGTTAAAGATCAGTTATACAACTCAAGTGTGTACAGGGCCTGACATTCATTCGTGGTGTTGTCTGGCTTGTATCAGGGGCTCATTAAGTATTGCTGACAAATGGTGATGAGATGGACGAAGATGGAGACGTACCGTTTTCCGCCATCATCACTCACCCATGACCTTTAAAAGGCTTGCAGGGTTGTACTTAAGCCAATGATTCAGGCTTGGCTAAATTTGGAGTATACAGAGTCCATATATTGAGAGTGATGTGAACTCTGTGGCATAGAAAACATCAGTTGGAATAAAAAAACATACAAATGTCAGCAGTCATTGTAATCAGATTCATTTTCTTGATAATATATATTTTAAAGCCACAAAGGCACTGTACTTTCCCTCCGGACTAAACCAAAAAAAAAAAAAGAAGCAAAAAAAGAGAGTGAAGAAAGGAAAAAAAATTGCCCTGGTTCAAAGACAGAAGACAGAGGTTTGTCCTCAAAGTCATTAATGGCCAACGTGCATGAGACCAGCCTCCTGCCCCCCCCCCTTCCCTCAGCGCTCTTCGCCAAGGGTTTGTCTGGAATCAAAAGCTATTACAGCAGCACAGCCTTTGTGGCCGGCTAGACTAAGAAGAAGTGACAAGGTTGTCCCTGGGGAAGTTTGACAATAGAGGACGAAACGGGGCGGGCGAGTGAGGGGGGTGTGGGGGTTTGGAGGGGATGAAAGGGCCGAAGGGATGTTACCCTGTGAATGAATCTGACTTAGAGCCACTCTCCTTTTTGGTCTCCATAGCCAACTATGTTCCATACAGATAATGGCCAAATTGAGGAGTTAATCCCTGGCACATACAGTACTTCAGAGACTGGTAGGTCCCCAAAGGATTACTATGAAGAAGAGAGGTAAATGAGAGGCTGGTTTAGCTCATTAGCTTTAAACCTGGAGCCCCTCAATTACACCACTTTAGTAATTTGTAGCATATTCTCAGAAAAAAAGAAGAAAATTATAAAACATTTAATGTATCAAGCATCATTTTATATTACTCAAGAGTATTTCTATACAGTCTATTAGTTATGTGGGTCTCAAATCCAATGGCATAAAAGACCTGTCACAAAACAGCATGCATTGTGATTTGAATTATGTGTAGCCGAAGCCAACTTATTAATTAGGCCTAGGCTATATTCATTCAGCTGTAGCATTACTTTCAACCATGCCCACATTTGATATGTTGGGTTATTGTATCATGTTTCTAATAAGCAGTATGCAAACCATCTATTGTATCTTTGTGTGAAAAGCCAAATGAAGCCAGTGGTAAAATGTTGTCCTCCTGCTCATGATTACGACATACAATTTTAGTGCAGCAGGCGCTAATGACTTGCGTAGTCCTGGAAACAGCAGGAAAAGCTTACCGAGGTTGGTAGTGCAGTGAGCATGTCATCACGCATGCTGATGTGACTGATTTCTTGGTTCGAAGTGCAGTAGCGAAAAATGCAGAATAGGTTGGTGTGTTTGCCTCAGAGGAAAACATACTCAGACAGATCTTCAACTCTCCTGAGCCCATTGGGAGTTGTTTTGATAAGCGTAAACTGAGAAAATAATCCCTCAGAACATGACTGTTTTGTGTGAAAATGTGTGTGTAAATATTTAGGGATTGACATTTTTACATTTACATTTTAGTCGCTTTTGGCAATGCTTATTGCATGATTGCACATGAATTGCCTTTCAATCCACAAAACGACATTTGTTTTGGGGAGTACATTTATTGTTATTCCCTGTTTTGGGATCGGAAAGCAGAACTAGCACACTAGTATTCTACAACCCTGTTTCCAAAGGTGGGATGCTGTGTAAAATGGAAATAAAAACAGAATGCCAAGATGTGCAAATCATTTAAACCCTACAGGATATTCAATAGAAAATAGTACAAAGACAACACATCAAATGCTGAAACTAAAAAAGTTATTGGTCCTTCAAAAATATATGCCCACTTTGAATTTGATCCCAGCAACACGTTTCAAAAAAGCTGGGACAGGGGCAAAAGACTGGAAAAGTTATGTAATACAAAAAGAGAACTTGGTGGAATATCACACAATTAATTAGGTCATTTGGCAACAGGTCAGTAACATGATTGGGTATAAAAGAGCATCCCTGAGAGGATGAGCAACATCCTCTCAGGGATGCAACAATTTAATAATGTTTCTCAATGTAAAATTGTAAAGAGTTTGGGGATCTCATTATCTATGGTACATAATTTCATTAAAAGATTCAGAGAATCCGGAGAATCTCTGTATGCAAGGGACAAGGCCAAAAACCAGTATTGGATTTCCGTGATCTTCGGGTCCTCAGACAGCACTGCATTAAAATCCGACACGATTCTGTAGTGGACATCACTGCATGGGCTCAGGAACACTTCTGAAAATTATTGTCTCTGAACACAGTTTGTCACTGCATCCACAAATGCAAGTTAAAACTTTACCATGCAAAGAAGAAACCAGATATAAACAAGATCCAGAAAAGCCACCTTTTCTGGGCCAAAACTCATTTAAGATGGACTGAGGCGAAGTGGAAAACTGTCCTCTGGTCTGATGATTCAAAATTTTAAATTTTTTTTGGGAATCATCGAGCCAACGTCCTCCGGGCTAAAAAGGAAAGGGACCATCCGGCTTCTTTTGAGCGCATAGTTTTAAAGCCTACATCTGTGATGGTATGGAGATGCATTAGTGCACATGGCATGGGTGACTTGCACATCTGTGAAGGGCACTATTAATGCTGAACAATATATACATGTTTTGGAGCAACATATGCTGCCATCCAGACAATGTCGTTTTCAGGGAAGGCCTTGCTTATTTCAGCAAAACAATGCCAAACCACATTCTGCAGGTATTACAACAGCATGGCTCCATAGTAAAAGAGTCCGGGTGCTAAACTGACCTGCCTGCAGTCCAGACCTGTCACCCATTGAAAACATGCCCCTGTCCCAACTTTTTTGAAATCTGTTGCTGGCATCAAATTCAATATGGGCATGTATTTTTCAAAAAATAATAACATTTCTCTGGTTCAACATTTGACATGTTGTCTTTGTACTATTTTCGATTAAATATAGGGATTAAATAATTTGCACATCATTGCGTTCTGTTTTTATTTGCATTTTACACAGCATCCCAAAATTTTTGGAAACAGGGTTGTATATTAGACTGTTACATGAAACCCAGCAACAGCCTGATATATACGTGGGACTCAATCCCTTGTTGTGTCTGTCTCGAGAAGGCAATATCATATTGACATGGATGTGTCACTGCCTGCCTGTGTTGTAGACTTGCTGTCCACTTGATTTTGCATGATTGATGTGATTTTGTTTACTCTGACTATTCTGCAGAACAAGGTGTAGCCCAGGACTAATCTCCGTGTTTCTGAGGTGTCCTGAGGTGGCTCTTTACACATTGCCTTATCTGTCTGTGCGCTCAATAATCCGGCCAGGCTACGGTGTAGCCTGCTTAATGATTGACGACCATTCAGGCCTGAATTTCTGCCAGCTACTTTTGAAGTTACGAGCCCTAATTGTACAGTTGTGGAGAATGTGTAGTGCCCCTTTAATGTTCTTCTCCCTCCTGCGGTGCAGTCCTAGTTCAGAGACACACACACACACACACACATACACACACAAATATGCATGGTCACACTTAGACACACACACACACACACACATGTATGCTCACACTTAGACACACACACACACACATACGCACACACACATATGCATGCTCACATTTCGACTCACACAAACACACACACACTAGCTATTTTTCAATGACGTGCCAGCTTTTAGTGATGGACCAGCTGAGGTGGAGTGAGAGCTGATTATCCCTGTCAGGGGAACAGACTCTCAACACTTTGTCAACCTCCTACATTACTGTACTAAAGTTTGGCATCTGGGCCTAGGGTACACCTGGGTTATGTTTTACCTTGGTAAATTGTTACCTGGGTAAAGTTATACCTGAGTAATGTTATATCTGGGTAACCTGTTACCTGGGTTATGTCATACATGGATTATCTTTTATACCTTGGTACTATTACCTGTGTGTTGTTATACCCCTGGTAAACTTTTATCTGGGTAATGTTATTCCTCTGTAAATTGATACCTGGGTAATTAGAGTATCTGAGAAATGTTATACATGAGTAATGTTATAGCTGGATAATCTGTTAACTGGGTAATGTTCTATCTGGGAGACTTTATACCTGGGTAAGCTGTTATTGGGCTAGGTTGTTACCTGGGTAATGTTATATCTGGGAGATTTTATACCTGGGTAAGCTGTTATTGGGCTAGGTTGTTACCTGGGTAATGTTATATCTGGGAGATGTTATACCTGGGTAAGCTGTTATTGGGCTAGGTTGTTACCTGGGTAATGTTATATCTGGGAGATTTTATACCTGGGTAAACTGTTATTGGGCTAGGTTGTTACCTGGGTAATGTTATATCTGGGAGATGTTATACCTGGGTAAGCTGTTTTTGGGCTAGGTTGTTACCTGGGTAATGTTATATCTGGGAGATGTTATACCTGGGTAAGCTGTTATTGGGCTAGGTGGTTCCCAGGGTGATGTAAGGATGGGACTTCAAGAACAACTCAGTGTAAGTGACACATTTCATCCAAATATTAATCTAGGTTTTTATCCCTTTAAATGTTTTCCTTTGACTGTAAATTGATTTCATAAAGTGCTTTTACATCGGAGGTTATGGCGAAATGTATGTCCCGATACTCAACTAAAAACCACCAAGATGAAGCTGTGCAGATACAGAGACGAGTACTTCAAATGGCTTTTATCAGAATATTTTAGTACATATCTCTCATTGACTCGCACAGTGTGCAAGATGACCTTGAACTAGAGCACAGCATTGCAGTAGTGATTTGTGTAACTAATGAGAAGGCTCAGATTATCTCAGAATGGATCATGTGAATCCCATCAATCATATTTCCAGAAGCATGGAGGATGGGGTGTCTGTGATTGGCAGACGGCTAACCATGAAATTCAGTTGCAGTGACGCTAAAAGGGATGCAATTTGCCAGAGGGATTGGGGTGAATCCCCCAACCCCATTCTCACATTCTTACAAAAATACACGCCTGTACACACACGCACACACACACACACACACACACACACACAGACAAACAGCGTCACATAACTTGCTACTGGGAAAAAACCCAGAATTCACATGAGGATTAACATGATTACTCCATTATTATTATTAGCTAAAATCACACACAGCCCCCTTCTGTTTACCTCACAGATTCCTCATAATACTGAGCATGATTCATCAATGCATATCTGTTGAATGGGACACCGCGGATGAAAATTGACATGTATTACTATGCACTGTTCCCCAACAAACTATGAACTATAACTATGGACGCTGTAACCACTCACAATGTTTGTCATGTAGGTGAAGAAATATTCATAAATTGACCCATAATAGAAGCCTCTACGCTGTTTGACTTGACAATTGGCAATGTGCACAATAATTTACACCACTAATGAGAAAATGTATCACTTGCTCGTGGCAAAGCTCAGGGCAATAGTTTTGTGCTCCGCCACGGTAATAATAAGCCTCGTAAAGTCCAAATGAAAACTTCAAGCTTCTCTCCAATTAGGATATATTTCCCAGACAAAAAGAATGTTTCATGACACTTTTTGCCTGCAGCATTGGAGGAGAAGATGCTCACTGGTGTATGTGGATATACAGACCGTATATTTAGTAAATTATAGGGATTTTTCAGATCTTGACATGGGGGACCTCGGGGGAATGGTTCACAGACCTGGCTTATGGTCAGAACCAGAATGGAGGAGGTTACTAGAAGCCAGGGTGGACATAAGTAGTGGGGAAATATCCAATGAAAAAAAATACAGTTGTACATTATAAGGAAGAGGCAGAGACAGGAGTTGGGAAAAAAGAATTCACATATTAATGTGAGACTCTCACCCAATCTTGAATTGCCTGCAGCACGAATTAACATTTTATTCAGAGCAGAATGTGAGTTGTTCTGGCTCCGCTATGGGCAGAGCAAACTCTCAAAAACTTGGCAAGTACTGTGGGCCGCTGAACTGGCATTTATAATCAAAGGCATGCATTTCCCCATCAGGCCTGTGAGACAATACTGCATAACATTATATCTACGCATACAGTAAAGTAATATACCACCTCAAGACCAAGTCACAGAAATGTAGTCGCTTAATTTATTTGTAACATAAGAAAACATCCACAAAGTTGGGACTGGTGACAGTTCCTTCTTCATCTTGTTTCCTCATATGCATTATGCAAGAAGTGATTTTATGGTTTGATTTCCTGAATTGCTCATGCGCAGAGAAAAAGTATTATAGAACAATTCATTTAGACTAGTGTTTCCCAATCCTGGTCCTCGGGACCCAAAGGGGGGCACGTTTTTGTTTTTTCCCAAGCACTCACACACCTGATTCAAATTAAAGAACTGATGATAGGTTGATTATGTCAATCAAGTGTGTAAGTGGTAGGGCAACATTTGAATCAGGCGTGAGTGTTAGGGCAAAAACAATAGCGTACACCCCTTTGGGTCCCAAGGACCAGGATTGGGAAACACTGATTTAGACAATTGACGCCAATTAATCAATCCATTAAATTCTACGCTTTATGGGTCAGTTGTTTCACCTTGCGGGTACGGTCTCTGGAGAACAACCTGAACATCACAGAAACATTTCTAAAAAAATTTTGGTCAGTGACCCAATGAGACTGTTAAGGGAGCATTCTCTAAAGTTAATTTAATGTTATATTTTGGAATGTGAGTAGGCGTAGACACGATCAGTGTTCAAATTTCAATAACTATTCAAAGCACCTGAATTCCGAGGACCGCATAGGACAGGGCCAGTTCTACATATGTCATCACAGCTTTGCTAAGTGAAATGTGCACAGATAAAACCACACACAGTCTCAGCCGGCATTTGTAGCCATTGCTCTAATCAGATTCATAGTACATCGCCCTGAAAACTAAGTTGACTGTGACAGTATGCTTTCGTCACGGTATTAATATAGTCATAGAGTAAGAACACGAATAACAGTGTTAGCTGTACAGGTCACAAATGCGATTACTAGAGAAATATGGTACTGGATTGACAGACTAGCAGAGCAAGGCAGGTATTAGTTTTGAGGACACAATCAAGACTTTTATCTAACTGCTGGAATTAGCAATCAAACTATCCAAAAACAAATGTAATTGGAATATTGAACACCTTATAGCCAGGTACATATCTATGGCAGTGTATCGTCTAGCTAACCGGCTCCAGGGCAGGACAAGTCACGGCGAATTCCACTTACTCTGAATTGAATAACTTAGACCTAAATTGAGGATCAATGAAGTCAGCCTCCCTTCCTCTTAAAAAGAGTGTGTTAGCAATCCTACAGAGCCACAGTAGTGTTCAAGGTTTAGAACAAAAGACAGATTAAATATCTTTATTAATCAAATGTTTGGTTTTTTTTATGTGAAAAATACCTATGACATTAGTCAGTTATTACTAACAACATGCATTTTAAATGTAACACAGGTGTGTCGCCCTGTCCTGCATCAGTGTCAGGTCAACACCCCTGCGAGCTGTTGCACCGGAACGCAGCTTCCCCTATAAAAGCACGGTGGGCCACTGATGTTGCCATTAGGTTGTTATTAGGTCAATCAAAAAGGGTTTGTGCTGCTAACGTTAGCTAGTGCAAATTCAGTTGACCCCTACCTGGGGATAATATCTTGGAGCTGGTGCCCACCCCCCGTATAAGTTCCTCGCCACCTCGCAAGGCCCCTATGAGATCACAGAGTCAGAAAGCTGGGACAGCGCTAGTTCCTGGCCCCACAGGCCATCTGGGCGGTGACCCTGACACTCCCTCCTGTGGTCTGGGCTGGACATTTGGGACGGGGGAGTGTGGTGCGCCCGTCCTTTCAGCGTCTTACTCATGCAGGAAGAGAGCGACGCGCCAGCGAAGGATCAGCGCAATGGTGAGAGCGTGCACCAGGTAGGAGCCAGATGGTGCGTGAACAGGAGCTCACGCACTGGGGAAACATGAGGATGATCCAGACTATTCTAGAGGCAGCTGGGAGGGCCTACCCCTCCTTTCTACACCTGCCTCTTGTTGGTTCTAATCAGGGTGGCTATAAAGGAAAGAGGGCAACAGCCCGAGGGCAGGCAACCCCTTAGCATGACAAACGGCCTGTTGTGTGTATAATTTACAGACTGTGACCAGGAGACTGCTTCAGAGGAGCTAAAAACCCAGCAGACAAAGAGCCACGGAAGGTTGCCTCTCAGTTTAGTTTAGATTTTGTAAAATTTCTGTCATTGCGTAATAAGTGTCTGTGTCCGCGTTCTGCTTTCATGTGACAGCGGCTTGTCAAAACAAATGAAAGGGGGTGATTTGACCATGCACAGTACTGAAGCACAGCTTCTGGCGTGTTGTCGCTACAGTTCCAGTTCCCTTCTGAAACTTCCAGGAAACTTATTTCGGAGTATGATCCACCTCAGTAATGGCACCAGCTATACTGGTGCATCTCAAAAAATTTGAATATCGTGGAAAAGTTAATTTTTTTCTGAAATTCAAATCAAAAAGTGACACCTTCATATATTCTAGATTCAATACTCATAAAGTGAAACATTTCAAGCCTTTTTTGTTTCAATCTTGATGATTACGGCTTACAGCTCATGGAAATCAAAAATCTAGTATCTCAAAATATTAGAATAAAAAATGTACAATACAGAAATGTCGACCTAAGAAGAGCTTTAATCAGCTAATTTACTCCCTGAGCCTTCAATCTCTCAGTTTGGTTCAGTACACACAACCACAATCATGGGGAAGACTGCTGACTTGACAGTTGTCCAGAGGACACTCATTGACACCCTCCACGAGGAGGGTAAGGCCACAGAAGGTCACTGCTGAAAGGGCTGGCTGTTTGCAGGGTGCTGTATCAAAGCATATTAATGGAAAGTTGACTGGAAGGGAAAAGTTTGGTATGAAAAGGTGCACAAGCATTAGGGATGACCGCAGCCTTGAGGGGATTGTCAAGCAAAGCTGATTCACGAACTTGGGGGAGCTTCACAAGAAGTGGACTGAGGCTGGAGTCAGTGCATCAAGAGCCACCATGCAGACATGTCCAGGAAATGGGGTACAAATGTTACATTCCTAGTGTCAAGCCACTCCTGAACCAGAGACAATGTCAGAAGCATCTTACCTGGGTGAAGGAGAAAAAGAACTGGACCTTCGCACCTGCCCACAGTGCCAAAATGACTGATAACTGGTTTGCTGCCCATGGTATTACTGTGCTTGATTGGCCAGCCAACTCGCCTGACCTGAACCCCATAGAGACTCTATGGGGTATTGTCAAGAGGAAAATGAAAAATACCAGACCCAACAACACAGACGAACTGAAGGCCGCTATCAAAGCAAACTGGGCTTCCTTAACACCTCAGCAGTGCCACAGGCTGATTGCCTCCATGCCAAGCCGCATTGATGGAGTAATTTGTGCAAAAGGAGCCCCGACCTTTTGGACTGAGTGCATAAATAACATACTTAGGAAACCTTTGCAGGTGTTTTGCGTTAATTAGCTGATTAGAGCTAATTAATAATAATGAATTTCTGTATAATATTTTTTTTATTGTAATATTTTGAGATATTGGATTTTTGATTTCCATAAGCTGTAAGCCGTAATCATCAAGACGGAAGCAAAAAAGGCTTGAAATGTTTCACTTTATGTGTAATGAATCTAGAATATATGAATGTGTCTCTTTTTTATTTGAATTATTGAAAAAATGAACTCCAGCCTCAGTCCACTCCTTGTGAAGTCTGGCCCATGATTGTGGTTGTGTGTACTGAACCAGACTGAGAGATTGAAGGCTCAGGGAGTTAATTAGCTGATTAGAGCTCTTCTCAGGTCGACATTTCTGTATTGTAAATTTTTTGTTCTAATATTTTGAAATACTGGATTTTTGATTTCCATGAGCTGCAAGCTGTAATCATCAAGATTGAAACAAAAAAGACTTGAAATGTTTCATTTTATGTGTAATGAATCTAGAATATATGAAGGTGTCACTTTTTGATTTGAATTACGGAAAAAAAAAAAAAGTTTTCCACGGGAAAAAAAATAAAACTTTTCCAGGATATTCACATTTTTTGAGATGCACCAGTAAAGTAATATCATCAAAAAACTGTATGTTGAGAAGCCACTGCTTGCTAAGGATAGGGTTAGGTTTAGAAGAAGGTTTATAATAAGGGTTAAGGTAACTGTTAGGATAAATGTTAATGTTAGCTTGAAGGTTAGGGTTTGTAGATTAGATTTAAGAATCTGTAGATTATCTCAAACATCTACAGACATACTTTTGGGGCTGTCAAGTGTTACCCTTTCTTTTATTATAGATATGAAAGGACCCAGATGAGGGCCTGTGTTTGGTCTACATTTACATCTTTAACCTACTGGCTACATAGGGCTACATGTATACATAAAACATCATCCATTCTAAAAGTTTGGTCCTCCTAGAAATACAATAATCCAGTACATTGAAAATACCTGATTGGTGTTTGTCTTTCATTTCATTAATACATTATATATCAAATAAATGAGGTGGGAGGGTGTGGTACAAACAAGCGAGCTACATGTTGGAGAAGCTGTTGAGAGGTTCATTGGAAGCCTTTGTCAGAAATACACCTCTCTGGACAGCAATACACCAATTAACTTTCTCATTGCTCCTGAAGAAGACATCACTGCATTAAACAAAATGCTTGCTATCTTCAAATAACAAGCACATCCCACACACGCATGACAACACAGATCATTTCAACATCCAAAGAAGGCTCAGGTAAATGAATTATTTAAAATATATGTTGGGAATGTTTAATTAAACAAGCACACACAGTGGTTTGGTGTCAATGGCTTTGTTCACACAGGACTCTGCGAGGCTGGTAGGAAAGGATACGGAGGACATTCTCAGCACAACTAACCTTGTAGGCTGTAACGGAAGACTTAACAAGATGCTCGATAATGGACACATTTTCATAAGGTACAAACAAAACCTGCATCTCTCGCTGTTGATGTGGAAAGATAATCGTTGCTTGATTTGCATGAGAATCAACGTTGCAGAACAGATTCAGGTCCTTGGTTAACTAAAGTTTGTATAATTATACAGATGTTTAAATAAGGTTGAAGAGTTATTGACATTTAAACAACAACCTTGCTGAATATCAAACAGTTATCTTCAAAATCAGGGGAGTGATAGGGCAATGGAGATACCCTGTTTCTGCACTGTTCTGCTGTGATTTTATTATTCATGTACAGTTATTCTTTTTATGAATCAGGGTGTCTTTTGGAGTCTCCTTGGGCCTGTGAGAACAGCACTGGGAGAATAGGGCACTACAGGTGAATTGTGTCACTGCAGAGTAACATAATTTTGTAGTATTATCCAGCAAAACCTTTTCAAGGTTTTGGGTCAACACCAGTTGGAAAACATTACCCAGAAAGCCATGGCGGTCACGGTTTTACCTCGGTTTCGTGTCATGAACGTACCTTAATTAATTCAGCACTGCCTCTGCCCAGTTGGCAGCAATCCATCAACACACACCTTGTGTTGAATATAATAAAGTCAGCTTACTAGACCAGGCCCGCTTCCCCTCCCATTGTCATCCCCAGTTTGAAAGACAGATTATAGTGTATTTTCCCCCCTCATAGTGCCATGATCACAAACCATAAATGAACCGACCTAATGTTGGCGTCAACTGAGGGGGAGACCAACCTATTTTTTTCCCTTCGTGGCCACTCTTTACAGTGTTTGGATTTACTGTTTTAATATAACTGCTGTATCCCCCCCAATCTCTTGTATTTATAGTGCACTGAATTATGCCACCAAACATTATCCCGGCGAGCCAGGAGTTATGAGTACATCACCTCACATCACCGGAGATGTGTCCGTACAATGAAATATGACCTCGCGACGAAGGCGGATCCGGCTCTGCCGGTTTGATGAAGTATCTGTGGGGCCAAGGGAGAGAGCGGGACGATCCCTTTTTTTTCCTCCTTATTGCCATGCTTTTCATATTCAGCCATCAGTCATGGAAGACTTTTCCCAAACAGAGCAACAGGTCTTCAGTCACAATAAATGCCTGTAGCAGGTATTCACAAACAATACGCCTTTAGTGCCAGCGTGCCTGGGCCCCTTGAGTCAAAGCAAGTCAAGCAGAACAGTTTACTTCTGATCCAATCACCGTCAAGGAACTGGACAACGGAATTACCTTAAGAATTGCTCACCTTTCAGGGGAGTTTTGGAGCAATACCTTTCTTGTTCTGTCATGAAAGTGCGAACGCCCGCGCTGTATATGTCACATATTTTCAGGCCCAATTGTTTCAAACGATAAGAATCCGTACAAGGTCCATTTCACGCTGTGACATGACAGCTGATGGCCATGCTTCTCCAGCTATTGCACGCCTTTTATTACAGAGGGAATTGCCACAAGGCAGGATATTGTCACATTTAAATTACACGCTAACTAATGAAGGAAATACAATATAGCCACGTGAAATTTGTCGTCAACAGACAAAAACATTGAATTATTAATGGCTTTAAGTTGTGATATATGAATGTGTGTTTGTTTTTTACTGTTCTAATTATGATGGTAACCAGTTGATAATGACAATAAGGAACTTTGCTTCCTCATTGGGAGCTGATGAAGATTTGCTCTAAAGTGCATTACTAAGGCAAAAAAACAAATACCACCTCTAAAGAAGGCAAACCTTTTATCATAATTTTGAAGTCATCAAATTTTAGATGCAGCATGAGGTTAACAACCTAGCTAATATTAAGGAGGGTCCACTGACTTTCAACAAGCAAACATTATCATTGCTAGCTGTTCTTGATGGAATTCGGTAGCTAATGACAACATTGCCATTTGTATTTGATAATATGATGATGATGATACTGTTGTTTTCTTACAAAATCTGCCATGTCCAAACTCCTATAGTCTAATTTAAATTAAAAGGTAATCAGCCCCTGTTTAAATTCATTAGCCTCGTTCAACTGCTGATCGTCAATATGGCTGCTGTGGAATGTTAGGGGCCATGGCAATGACCCAACCGAGCTACAGAAGTGCAACTTAAGAGTTCCATGAGCAAGGCCTGTATCAAGGCACTCCTCGCTGCGTCTTGCAAATGGACAGTCCTTAGTCATTGTCTACTAACCATATTCTACAACCACACCTCATGTTACATTGATTAACTAAACCCTGGGTTAAATGATAGGGTTAGACAAAGGTGGTGTTGACTGGGAGGGTTCAACGGACATGGTGAAGTTGGCCTGGCATTTGCCAGAGTAGTAGAATATGGTAGAGCAACAGAGTCCTGCCCTCATTGTGTTCCAGTGACCAGGCTGACATTTTTGCTTAACTGAGTGATCTGATCCGAAGCATCGTGGCTTGGCCATACATAATGGTGGAGAACAAGCGTGTTGGGAGGTGATACTATGTTCACTGCAATCTGTGTATGATGACATAAAGAGAAAAGATGCTGAAATGTAAGGCAAATAAACAAATATATGCTAAATCACCTCTAAAAACATTAGGTAACACTTTATTTTAATTAACTATCGACTAACACTAACGATAAACCTTAAACCTCATCCTATCTCGAACCTTAACCGATTCCCTAACCCTCACACGTCTTCTAAACCTAACCCTTATCTTTATCTTAGCAAACATTCACTTTGTCTTTGATAGTTAGTTTATAGTATGAATATCTGTAGCAAATCTACAGACGATCATTTTGACAATCCAAATAAAGCGTAACCAAACATCGTTACGTGTAAAAGTGACATCATTGCAACTACCTATGCCTGCTGGCTAAAGGCTAAGGCTGATAGGCACCAGTGGCTCCGAAGCAAAATAAGGGCTGTGTAATTTTTTGAAGTTCACCTGCTATCCGCATCATCGCGTCAGAAGTAACACACTGCACACATTCGCCCTGTGTTTGTTGCTAAGCCGATCAACCTAGATCTGAGCTCTGGTTACGCCGCCATGAAATCAGGCTGCTGGAAAGAGGTGTAGTTTCAAAGCAACATGTTCTGTCATCTGTCCTATTTCTTTTTGCCCCGGCAGTGTTCCAACAAACGCTTCATCTACAGTCCGTTATAATGCGAGACGTGTCAATCAGAGCTCATAAGAAGTACACTCATCTCCCGGAGAGATTATATGTCATCAGAGGATATGGAAGATGTGCAAATCCCCCCGCCCATCCTTTCCTGCAGAGGGCTTGAGGAAGAGCCTCCTCCCTGCCTGTGATTAGAGGGATAGATTGAGTGTGTTTTTGCGGTTTGGGGGAAGGTTTTTTTTTTTTTTTTACAATAAACTTGCTTGTTGTGGGAAATAGTCTGAGGGTGAAGACCTAATCCTGCCTATGGTTAAGGAGAGATGCCCTGTCTCTTCACAAACACAAGGACTGCATAGGGAGTTAATTAGACTAACCTATCAATCCACCACATTGATAGGGATATCACAATAGCTAAGACCGCTGTCTGCATTCGGCAAAATTCATTTCAGATGGTCGTTGAGTGTAAAGGATGTACGAAGGGTGTTGCGGACGATGCAGTCCCGGCAGCTTGTAAACAAAGATAACCAAACAGCTGTGCTGAAGGTTCCATCCTAGGGAAACACAAAAAAACTAGAAGAAAATAAAAAAAAATGTGTTCTATCTATTCCATTTGTGTTCTGTACGGTCTTGATAGCTTTCCAAAATGTCAATGCAACACAATACTCAACTGTTTAATATTGCCAGCTTGCTGATGCACAGTATATCCTAATTGCTTTTCTGGTCCGAAAAGGAGATTGCGAAACGCATTGATTCCAGTTCAATCTCTGAGACACTCATTCAAACTTTTTGATTTAATTGCTTTAGCAAAAAAAAAAAAAATGCATCTATCCTCTTGAGTGAAAAAATGCATCCTCCTTATTGTCCCTGATGTGTTCAGCCCTGGATGTAGTTACCATGAAAAAATATATAGGAGTACTTAACCTTTGAACTGTCCCTCTAGTCTCTGCGAATGAGAGATGGCATGGTCTGATTGTGGGGGTCTCTTCACAGCTTGCAAATTCAAGCTGTGGTCTATAACTAATGGTTTGTCTCTCTAATGAAAACAATTGACAATGCAGAATCCCTTAATATGTTGTCCATTGTACTTATTAACTCTGGGCTGCCAACCATAATCCTACCTTCCTGGCAGGTTTTCTTTCCAACCCTAGTTAAGCACACCTGATTTTAATAATTACCAGGATGAAATTGTAAATCAGATTAGTCTCCAGGAATTCAGGTAGATCCAGGAAGTGGGTTAGATCTCCAGGATTTGGGTTGGGTCACATTTTATTAAATCAGTACAGTTAAAGAAACACACATGACAAAGGCAGTATTGTCAATGCTGCAAACTACTTCCTATGGTTGTAGATAAAGTCAAACACTACCACAGGCTTTGTTTTCCAAACAATTCCCCAAGCATTTCCTGTAACATGAAAACCTTCACGAAACAATTGTTTGACACATAATAGAAAGAAAATTCTTGTTTTTTGCCCACTCAATTGCACAATTCAGCGTCTTCCCACTGGGCCCTTTATACATCTTTCTTCTCGCATCTTGTTTTGGTTTTCAATTAATTTACTTAATGTATTTTCATCCCCTGGCTTTAAAACAACTCAAAAGGAACTGCCTCCAGTCTGTGGTGAGACTACATTTTATTATGAGAGTCATTCATCCTTCTTCAGATCTCCAGGGCTGGGGCAGGTAACTGGTGGAAAAACCAAGTAGCTGCTTGGGAGTTGCGTCGGAACTTGTCCTTGTCGTCTACCAAATTAGCCTAACAATTATTCAAGGCTGAACAGCGTTCAGGACAACAACAAGAGAAAAAACAGTGGGGGCGTGGGGGGGGGTGCTGCAAATATACACTAACGTTCAAAAGTTTGGGGTCACTTAGAAATGTCCTTGTTTTCAAAGGAAAAATACATTTTTTGTCCAGTAACATTAAATTGATCAGAAATACAGCATGAACATATTGTTAATGTTGTAAATGACTTTTGTAGCTGGAAAGAGCAGATTTTTTAATGGAATATCTACAAAGGAGTACAGAGGCCCATTATCAGCAACCATCAGTCCTGTGTTCCAATGGCACATTGTGTTTGTTAATCCAAGTTTATCATTTTAAAAGGCTAATTGATCATTAGAAAACCCATTTGCAATTATGTCAGCACAGCTGAAAACTGTGTTGATTAAAGAAGCAATAAAACTGTCTTTCTTTAGATTAGTTGAGTATCTAGAGCATCAGCAATTGTGAGTTTGATTACAGGCTCAAAATGGCCAGAAACAAAGAACTTTCTTCTGAAACTCATCAGTCTACTCTTGTTCTGAAAAATGAAGGCTCTTCTTTGTGGGAAATTGCCAAGAAACCGAAGATCCTGTACTATGATGTGTACAACTTCCTTCACAGAACAGCGCAAACGGGCCCTAACCAGAATAGAAAGAGCAGTGGGAGGCCCCAGTGCACAACTGAGCAAGAGAACAAATACATTAGAGTGTCTAGTTTGAGAAACAGACGCCTCACAGGTCCTCAACTGGCAGCTTCATAAAATAGTACCTGCAAAAACATCAGTCTCAACGTCATCAGTGAAGAGACGACTCCGAGATGCTGTCTTTTTTTCCATCTTCCTCCATCCAGAGTCCAGTTTTCCATCTTCCTGTCCAGTGTCTGTGCTCTTTTCCTGGTCTTAATCTCTTCTTTTTATTGGCCAGTCTGAGATATGGCTTTTTCTTTGCAACTCTGCCTAGAAGGCTAGCATTCCAGAGTCCAAAAAATACTTTTGCACAGTATTGTGTAACAGGATCACGAACAAGTTCATCACCGGGACCCAACTCAACGTCATCCAAAGCCTTGACACTAGCCGCTGCCATATTTAGCCTTTAAACAGTTCATACTACTTAATTTCTTCAGTTTACTTTTCAAATTAATTTACTAAGCATTAGTTGACACTTTCCTTTAATGAATCGTGTCAGAAAGTAACATGACACATTTAGTTTGACCTGCAATTTGACCAGAGGATGAAGTATTCGATGCCTTGTTATAATATAATAGTGAAACCAACAGGGGTTAAGATTAAGTTTATGAGTGGCCTAGGGTGGTCCAACAGTATACGCTGCCTCTGGCAAACATACACTCCCCTGCAGTACATGTTCAATTCTGCTATTTCATCTCCTCTGTCTTCCCCACATTCTCCGACCCGGTCAACAAAGCGTAAAATTGCACGAAAATAAATGTCAAAGTAATAAAACCTGTTCTGGATATGGTTACAAACAAAAGCAACATGCAAGTCCTACTGTATGTTCTTCAGTGAAGGCCTTCAGTGAAAGTCCTAGTATATGTTCTTCAGTGAAGGCCTCTTCACTGTCCCCAAGTCTGGAAGCTGAGAGGCGCACAACACTGAATAGAGCCATGACCACAGGGAATTGACCACAGGGAACTGACCACAGGGAATTGACCACAGGGAATTCTCTGCAACCTAGGCTGGCAATAACAGCACTTTTAAAAAGAAAACTGATCAAAGAACCCTGTACTTTAAAATGGGGACAGCGAAGAACCACAGTCATTATCATTAGCTATTTCATTATTCCGTTAATGCAGGCATTTTCGGCTATTGTAATATGTACATTGTTGCGCATTGTGCTGTATGTTTTGGTTTCTTTTTCGATACCTGGAATAGCAGCCTTCTCGGCACGGGCTGACGGAGGTCCGGAGGAAATTTTGGCAGGTCCAAGCATTATCCTGAACCTGCAGAATCGGCACGTTCTGGTTAATTCTGTGTGAGTTTACACAGATAAGAGTTCTAGTCTGCAACATTTTGCCATCTTTTTATATCCTTTTAAAATGAAGGTATGGTCTATGTGGGTCTGGTATTGTATTAGAGGACATTTTGAAAAAGTATAATATTCGGACGGGTACCTGAGGGCTGAGTCAATAATAATTAATTAATATAACGCTTTTCTCTACAGATAGGCAGCTTAGCTGATTAAAACACTCAAACTCCCAGATGACTACGACTGGGAGATTATATACAATTCTCACCAGCTTATGTTTGTTGGTTTGTAGCTTATTATTTAGATGTTAAGCGGTTCTGGTGAACCATGATATGCACACTAAGTAGAGCAATTGCCAGATCTCATATGTTGTTTGTTGTTTATAATAATTGGTTATCAAATTGGCGGCAACAGTAATTTAATATCTGAATTGTTTATGGGAGAGCGATGGATAAATATTACTAGACTCGTGCCTTGCTCCAACTATAGACAGTACATTTAATACATCACACACTTTGATTAGATTTTTACAACAATGACATAGGGAATCTAATTTTGATCAGATTAAATAAACTGTCTACAAAAGCATCTCTCCTTAATCTCTTTACTACGGTTTAGGAGCAGGAAGATGGCCATTCACACAGCCAGGGGATTTGCAAAAAACCTACACCACGGTCTGGTTTAACTCGAAAACACATCAATTATTTATGTTCTGCTTCTAATTAGCGGGTGTTAATGCAGTGCAAGTCTTGAAATGATGAAAACCTGAACGCCGCCATGATGTTTTTTTGTAAATCACCATGGAATTTCAATAACTTCTGTGCTGTGTGCTGTGTCTGCAGCGGGTTCTAGCCTACCTGAATGTTCACAGATGAAGAGAAAAGCCTGCTCAATTCTCTTGGCTCCTTCAAGGCCCAAGAGGCGCTAATATTTCAGTTTATCAGAGTGCGAGCAGAATTGCACGCAAATTCGCTCTTTCCTGCAGAGCCACACAAACAAAGGGACGGACAGGGTGGCTCGACGCCAGGTAAACCTCTTCAAGGAGAAACAGCTCTGGCAGTCCACGAGCATGGCGCAGTTGTGAGTTCTGGGCACCGGCTTTGTTATTCTAAATCAGATTCACAGCCTCTTTTTACTCATCAATAAATCTCATTTGAGGAAAAAAAAATGTAATGGCAGTGGAACCCGTAGAGCAGCTCTAACTGGCAGGAAATAACTGAAATGAGCAACTTTCTTCTGGTGCAACATTGGTTTAAACACTGCAGCCCGGCGTAATGACTGTTATTTATTTCAGCTGCCTCGTCTCTCCGAGTTACTAATACCAGGTTGATCCATCCACCGGAGCGATGACAAGAGAATGCCATTAGGTGAGAGAGGGGTAATCAGCCTTTCTTCTTAATTGCCCATAATATGGCAATTAGAGTGTCTGTGAATGCAAATAAGATCAACAGTTCTGTTACTGAATGGCAGGCATAACACTTGTGTGTGGTGTCGAATGGTGTACCCATATTAGCCAATGGTTTACAACTCTGAGAATGTAATGCAATTATTCACTGGATTAAATCTGGCCTATTTATTATTGTGGAATGAGCTCTCATTTGTGACGGTGTGATAGCATCAGTAAACCACAGCTACAGCAGGCCGGGCCCTTTTCAGATCTCGTCCATAAATGATCTGCCACAAGGAGGTCAGTGGGACAGTGTTAATGTGTTATCTGAGCACACATCAAAAGCCTGGGCTACACAAGGACCGTCTATCAGCTGTGCCTTAAATTTACACACAGCCAATAATAGCACATAGTTGCCAGCAAACCTGGTTTAAAATATGTAACTATTAAAATTCAATTCAAGTTCTCAATTGGCTCTTGACCGAGCTCACTTGGCTTAACGGACCAATCACGACGGTCTCTCTGCCCATCAATCCAAACATCCACACTCAAAGTACCTGAAGGATTTGAAGCACTGGTAGGCAGTACTTAAAGATCTGTTTACCAGACCACCTACATGAAGAAGCGGTAGATTATGCCCATGAATGGTCCAGACACACACGGATCCATATTATGCCATGCCAGTGGCTTGGTACTTTTGGCTCATAAATCCATAACCCATGCATTTCCCATTAGAGTAATAGGACCATGTTCAGTTCATGTAGAAATTGTATGGAAGAATGAACTTTGAAGAAATACTGCCCAATGAGGCATTCAATTGTTATAGTTCTACATTTCTTCAATTATCTAGAGGCCTGACAAGCATGCTATCGATTCCTCATGCAAAATCTATGTTGTCCACTCTGTCAAGAGTCCAAAACCACATCCAAAGCTGAATGAAAAGACTCCATTCAAAAAAGACTCAAGATTAATATAGACATTTTAATGATTTCTCACATCCATTTCCACCCGGGTTGAGCACTGTGATGCTGGTTTGGGTGGTTGCAAGTATTTTTTTTTAATCAATACTTTCTGGACATTGCAAGTGTAATGATCTGTTTACCCTTTCTCGTCGAGCAGAACCGAATCATCTCAGTCTCATTTGCATCTGGCTTTAATAAAACTTAATGATGTACAAACACTGATAATTAATTGTGTGGCAAATCTTTCCATCTCTACTTTCTCCTCTGCTAAACTCGGACAGGCTTACTCAGCAAAAGGCACACATCTCTGCTCAGAGTGTATATAATGAGCGTGGCTGTTTAAAACACATTAGATTTAGGGGGCCACATAAAATATGAGCATGGAGACTGATGTGTTTATGAGCCATGGCGAGGAAATAAAACGGTAAAGATTTATATAGAGAATTGATGCAAAGAATGTTACGCTGGTAATTCAATAATTATACCAAACGGCTGCTCTGTTGAAAAAGGGTAATTGAAAAAAAACATTGACACGTGTACCACTGGAGCACCCTGTTAGAGAGGACAAAGGTAATGTTTTTGCAGTGGACCAATTGTAGGGCTCAATGTTGATTAGACCAAAATGGCAATGTGTGCGCTACACAAGGCTCAGTGTCTACCCAGATTTTGCAAATTAGCAGTAATTTACTTAATAGTTCTTAGTTTATTCACTCAGTGCAGCCTGACATACACTCTGTACAGCCGACAAGAACTCCTGGATAATGGAGCAGAATGCACAAAGAGCGTTTTTGACAACTTCCACTGGAGATTGCAAGGACGCCCCGGGAGATGCCAATGACAACGCCGACGTACACGGAGGCGGCGTCGAGAATGTAAACAAAGCCGAGGGAAGCGAAATGGCATAAGGGCTAGGTTAATGCTAACCCCCATCGGCTTCCACTACCTAGCCTTTACCTCGCTAACGTCCGGTCACTGGCGAACAAAATGGACAAAATACGACTAAGAATCATCTCACAAAAAAGGATTATGGATTGCAGCATCATGATTTTCACAGAAACGTGGCTTAGCAACAACATACCGGACAAAGCAATTGAGCTAGAGTGGTGTGCCATCTTTAGGGCTGATTGGATGGCAGAGGACTCCGGTAAGACCAGAGGAGGTGGGCTATGCATTCATGTGAACAAAGCATGGTGTACAGACACAAACTTAACAGGGAGTCACTGCTCAACCAATCTGTACCCGATGATTAGGTGCAGGCCTTTTTACTTGCCTCGGGGGTTTATATCTGTTGTTGTTATTGCAGTCGCCAGGATGCTAATGCTAAACTAGCAAAGAAAGAACTGCAGGCTGCTATAAGCAAACAGCAGACGGAACACCTGGATGGTGTTTTTGTGATTGTAGGGGATTTCAACCACTCAAATCTGAAAACTGTTTTTCCCTAATTCTACCGAAATGTCTCCTGCCCCACCAGAGGAGACAAAACACTAGAGTACATGTATACAAACATTCCAGAGGCTTACAAAGCTATCCCCCTCCCCCACATGGGACAGTCTGATCACCTTTTCCTACCCCCAAAGTATTTACCCCAAATTAAACGAGTGAAACCATCAGTGTGGCCAGAAGGGTCAGATTCACTTCTACAGCACCAGTTTCAACACACAGACTGGAGATTGTCTGCCACCCAAGCCACCCTTGACTCCCATACAGACACTGAAACATATGCTTTTTCCATTCTGGATTACATCAACATCTGCATCAACAATGTCACCACCCATAAACTAATAAAGACCTTCCCCAACCAGAAGCCTGGGATGAACAGAGTGGTCCATCAACTGCTAAAGGCACATGACGCTGCTTTCAGATCTGGCGATGCGGAGGCCTACATCTTATCCAGGGCCAACTTGAAAAGGGGCATAAAGATGGCTAAAAATGAGCACAACAAATCCAAACCCAGACGCATGTGGCAGGGCATCCAGTCCAACACAGACTACCAGTCAAAGAACCCTACTCCCACAGCCAGCGACGTCTCCATCACCGATGAGTTAAACAGGTTCTACGCTCGTTTTGACAGGGACAACAAAGATCCAGCCATTAAAGCTGAACGACCCCCCCCTCAGACTATCTACCGCAGATGTGTTGTCTGCACTGAGCAGGGTGAATGGACGCAAGGCCGCTGGTCCTGATGGAGTCTCCGGGTGTGTGCTCAGAGCATGTGCTGGGCAGCTGGCCGAGGTCTTTACTGACATTTTCAGTCTGTCACTGGCCCAGGCAGTTGTCCCTGTTTCAAGACCGCAACCATTGTGCCAGGGCAAAGAAGTCCACTGCGTCTAGCCTGAATGACTTCCAACCTGTCGCACTCACCCCCACGATCATGAAGTGCTTCTAAGGACTAGTTCTGGCCAACCTTAAGTCCTGCCTCCTCCAAACACTGGATCCCTACTAGTTTGCCTACTGGTCGAACAGGTCTAGAGAGGACACCATCTCCACAGCTTTACACTCTGCCTGGACAAAACCAACACTTATGTGAGAATGCTGTTCATAGACTTTAGCTCTGCATTCACTATTGTCATCCCCTCAAGCTAGTCAACCTACTCCATGACCTAGGGATCAGCCCCTCTCTCTGTAACTGGACTTGTCTGAACCCAGTCTGTCAGGTTAGACAACTTCACCTCCTCCACCCTGATCCTGAAGACTGGTGTTCCACAAGGCTGCATGCTGATCCCTCTCCTGTACTCTCTCTTCACCCACAACTGCCTGAACACAGTTCCAACACCATCGTCAAGTTCTCAGACGACACCACAGTGTTAGGCCTGATCAGTGACAAGGACGAGTCAGCCTACAGGGAGGAGGTCAAATGCCTGGTGGCATAGTGAGCTGACAACAACCTGACCCTCAACGCAAAGAATACTAAGGTGCTCATTGTGGATTACAGGAAGTCTAAAGGCTACAGTCACACCCCAGTCCTCATCGATGGCACTGAGGTGGAGTGCGTCTCCAGCTACAAATTCCTGGGTGTCCACATCTCCAAGGACCTTTCCTGGACCCTCAACACCTCATCTCTGGTCAAAAAGGCACAGCAGCACCTGTAATTTTTGAGAAGGCTGAAGAAGGCCCGTCTGTTTTCCAAGATCCTTGCAAACTTCCAATGCTGAACTTCCAATGCTGCACAATCAAGAGCATTCTGACAAACTGTGCCACAGTGTGGTTTGGCGGATGCTCAGTGGCTGACCGGAAGGCCCTGCAACGGGTGGTGAAAACCACCCAGCACATCACTGATGCCCAGCTCCCAGCCATCACAGACCTCCAGTGCAAGCGGTGTCTGCATAAAGCACGCGGCATGATCAGGGGCCCTTCAAATCCATACCACAAACTGTTTGCCTTTCTACCATCAGGCAGGTGGTACAAGTCTCTGTGTTCCCGCACCAGCAGGCTCAGGAACAATTTCTATTCATCTACTGTAACCCTGCTGAACTCTGTGACCCATCACTAACCATACGTTCCCACCCACCACTTAGTACTGCCTCTCAGGGATCTTGTTGCACTACTCCCTTTGTACTACTGGACTCTGGCGCTGCCTTGCAAAGTCTGATTAGGAAGTTTCAGTTGTTACATGTACATGTTGACCTCGGGAACCTCATTGCTGCTATCTCTGCATTTCAGTTGCACATACTACCTTACACTTCCAATTTGCCTCAATTCCACAGTTAGAATTGCCATTTGTACTTACATTTGCCTCATCGCACAAATATTCATTTCCCTCTTGTAACATACACTATAATTAATACTTGTAAATTTCCAGCCCACTTTTATTTGCACTATTGGTTAGATGCTAACTGAATTTAGTTGTACTGTACTTGTAGTTGTTCAATGATAATAAAGTTGAAACTAATCTAATCTATTCTATCAAACACATAGTAGTATTTTCTAATTTGTTAAATGGTCTGGGGTAGAGTAAGAAAACCCAAATGGCCTCTACCAAGGAGAACCACCTCAACCCACAGCCTTTCCTTTTCAGAGTCAGAGGGGAGTGGACACGGCATCAACATTGTAAAAAAAAAAGACGACGTGCGTGACTGGGGAGTAATTTTAGGAAAATTAAACTACTTCGGTAGGCTTTTCATTAACGCATGGTTATATCATGTGACATGTAGCCTTGTTTGTGAGAGAATGTACTGCTTAGATTTTTGGTTAATTTGAACATTGTGATTCATAGGCAAAAACAGACATGAAATGTGATGCCACGGGCTGCAGTGATCACCTAATTATCAGTGGTTACAGAATCTGACCAGTGTCCGGGACGTTGTTACATCAAATGGTCAACAGGGCAGTGTGTGCTTGAGTCCCTTGAGAAAGGCAGTCAACTCTGATTGTTGCAGTTAATGAGTGTTTTCAGTCAACCTACCTAGAAAAATGAGGATGAAACAAAGGTTTGTTTTTAATATCATCAATAACAGCTGAAACCAGGTCAGTCACAACATTTTAGGTCAGCAAATAGCTCACAAATGACTGTTTTTCCAAATAGGGGCAGACTGGGACCAAATATTGGCCTTGGCATTATAACACACTCACTTTGTTCCTTGAGACCTCCAAACTGGCTGAGTTTTTCCTTGAGACACCTATTATTTGCCAGATCATTATGATTATGATTTTGAGAGTAAAGAAAACAGGGCACACTAAACAAACAATGAACATGCCCAACTGGCATTTGCTGGTAATGCTAAATGGCCAGTCAGCCCCATACATCCAGGAGTATAAATGCAATCCCAGACAGTCATACCTTTCTAGATTGTCATGAGGCCAGTTGTTAGTCGTATAAGCTTCTAACTGTGGATAAGGCAGATGACACATTCTGCTAAAGGCATTTTAACATTTAAGTCATTCAGAAGATGCTTTTATCCAGAGCCACTTACAGCAGAGTATACCTTTTCATATTTATCCATCCTGGTCCCGTTTGGGAATCGAAACCAACACCCTGACATTGCAGCTGCCATGCTATAATAACCGTCTTCTTAGTTTCAATTGGCAGACACAATGTCTTGCATGTAGTGGTGCAAAATGGTCCGCGGGATTGATTGGCCGCTTTGCCCCACTGTTCCGTCCAGTCTTCCAGAGTTTTGCACCTGCAGGCTACGTAGATGTGGTTGTCTGGTTAATACATTTCCCTCCAAGAATGGAAGTACTGGAGTATACTCCCTGGTTAATCAAGCAGTGTGAAAAAAACCAGAACTGCTTGGAAATGTGTGAGTTCAGGTACACGTTGCAAGGCCATATCCGCAAAATGGACTTCATTATACTGTGAGGGGAGAAAGATTGGGTTAAACTACATAGTCTCACAGTCAATTTGCACAAAAACATACAAGTAATATCGTGGATATTGTATTTTTTATGGAGACCTGATTTGTAAGGTTAGCTTAGGGGTAAAATGCGACAACATAAGTGACAAGGTTACGTAACACTGCTGTGTGGGAAACAAAATCTTGCAAGCATCGGTTTGGTAATTCAGGGGTATTTACGCTCGGCCACCGTCCCTGACCGGTGTCCCTAGTAAAATTTAACTTCCTTTTAAGCTACACATACATACTATTGCCCCTAGTGAGTGTACTAGTGTACACAATGTACAATAGAATTGTAATGAATTAACAAAACTTGTGCATTTTTGCACAAATCTTGTCTCCCTAAAACGCACAAAATCCATTACTTTTTGAATGTTTTTGTGTGAATTGACTGTGTGACTATGTTGGGTAAAATTGTAAAATGAATACATTTAAAAAATTGCCCCGTGTAGGAAGATAAAATTAAAGGAATGCCCCTTACACTGGTAATGCAATACCAAAACCTTTAGTGCCATTAGATAGTACAGAAGGACAGCCATCATAATCCCCAGAAAGACACTTTAACCAAAGAAAGACCTCTCAAAAAACAAGGCTTATTAGACTTCGGCTGCATCCAACAAACCTCTGTAATGTTGCTAAATCGATCAGTCGAATTGCTCAGCTAGACCACCCAGTTAGAGCCGACAAAGATGACGTGAGCAGCTGAGTGATAACCTTGCCAGTGGCATTTGTCTTTGTGTGATGGGCGTTAGCGTGCCTGGCCCTGCTGAGGCAGCTTGAACACAGCCCGTCGTCTGCTGTAGCCCCACGTGGAGAAAGGCTGCAACCCACCACCGTTGGGGCCCAGTCCCATCTATTCATATCAGTCACATGGCCATTTGGCTGTAGACTGGTGTTGCTAATTAATTTCATCTGGGGTGGACAAAGCCCTGTGGAAAGTGTCTTCCTGCACCCAAAAGGGTGTGTTCTGGACTGTCGTGGGAGTAGAGCAGATGACTCAATTATTGAAGGCACTTTTTTAATCAGACAGGGGTGTTCCAGTGATTTTGTAATGCTTCAGTATGATTGAAGCTTAAAGATCACTTCATGACATTGACCCCACGTTTTTGATAAATGATGTAACACTCAAAGACAATGAATGAACAGCGCAGACGTTCCAATTTAAGTAAGTGATGTTATAACGGGTTTGCTTATTCTATTCAACCTAATTAAATTCTTTCCAAGCCTTTTCCTCCTCTCTTTGTGGGAAAATTGTCGTGTCTAGGACCTTGAGTTCTTCCTGATTAAAGAGACATTGTACATTAACTGCAGGATTTCCTTTTCATTCAACTGTTCTGTTGAATGAAAAGTAGTCACTGTAATAGTACTTTGCTCAGATCTAATACCAAACCGATATCTGTTCAAAATGCAGTTGTCAGATAAAATAGAGTGCAACTGTATGTTAACCCCCTGACTCCAGGATTTTTTCCAGGATAATTGTCCTGGATTACCCGTCCTTATGTAGTGGCAGCACATGCAAGATTTTTTCAAACTGCCGGAATGACCCCAGAAATGAGTGTTAGAACTCCAGAGAGTTTATCGGTCCTTGTGGATTTGCTAATGTTAATAGCTAGCAAAGCTTCTTGGACTTCCTTTTCAGTGAAAAATGTTGGCTGTGTTTATCATTAATAGGTCTAGATTCCAAAAGTATCAATTTTGATAGACCACTGTTTAGTTTTTTTTTAGAATTTTCCAGAATTTGGCCAGATTTCCATTATACTTTCCATTATACTATAGAAAGTGTGCTGACATATCCATCAGATTTAGCTTTTCTAAAATAAAATATTATGCATACCTTTCTATGTTGCTTAAAAGTCTGGCAGTCAAAACTAGAAGCAGTTTTCTAGCATCTGCCCATGTGACATGTCTTTATTATAAATGCTATCAAGTATGTATGGTATGTAAGTAAACCAGGGGTACTATTTTTGATGCATAGTCTCTAAAATGGAGCATGTCACTCAGCAACTGAGGTGAAAACTCTAATGACATTGTCTAGCGCTAGTTGGGCTTTCTAGAAATGCAGTGAAGGTCAATCAGACCTTTTACGCTGCTATGTTTACTATAATGCATGGTTTGGCTCTTTGAATTCTGACATCTCTGATACATACACCAGCCTCTAATAACTAATGAAAATACACCACTTGCCATGTATTTGTATGGGATATCTGTCAATATGTAATCAGTGAGTTTAGACTTAGTAGGCACCATTAGAGTAGGCTGTTTTCGCTTAGTATTTAGCGAGACACATAACATATATTTCTGAATCATGTGCCCAGTCTAGGTTTAAATCTCCAACAATGATCACTTCTTATCACAAATGAGGTTGTAGATTGGTTAGCTGGGTTAGCATAACTTTCCTAGCAAAGGGTGGATGATATACATCAATAAGAGTAACATGACTGTACTGTAGTTCCCTGGTTAAAGGCTTAACACTAGAACCACCAGGCCTTTCAGACGAACAGTATTTCCCATCATTAGCATATGAATCGTCCCTATTAGCATGGACATTCTCCTCCGCAGCATCACCATCCAGCCAGAGCATCAGTTCATCTCCTGGGTCGTCATCAAACTACATAGAATAGTCTAAAATGAAATAATGAATTACAGAATTTGTTTGTCTTAAATGATTAATGAATTGGAAAAAAAATTGAAGAATGTGTTTGTATTGAAGGTCTTAGCATTTGATAATAAACGACTAAAAAAGAATGATTATTTCTAAGAACATAGGCATAGTATTTTCATTCGTTTATTAGGCCACATAAATGTACAAAATGAAAATTACACGAAACTTAAATTATTCAAAGACAAATCCATTAGAATTTTGTTTTCATTTTGATGATGTACAAGGTAAAATAAGTGATATTAACAACCAGTTTGCGACGATCAAAGTATATATGCATGAATAGCCATACATAGGCCTAAAGCATGGTTGCTTGATAAACATGATAAATTTCAAAGAATAAATAACACATAGGCTACAGCCTATTCATAGAAATACAATTGGTGGATCCAAGGATATGTAGCCTCTCTTCAAGTAAAAACATTGCAGTGTATTATTCAATGAATTTTATTTATATATTTGATTAGCAGAGTAAAAGGATGATCAAAGGATGATTTACAGTAACCTACACTGTCACGGTGCCTTCCAGGAAGCTCGACTACATTGCTCCCTGTCGCCTATTAGCCACCACCGTCCATTCTTCTGGCTGCTAGCACCGCATTCACGGAACACCCCGGACTTCCCATCATTACACACACCTGTTCGTCATCACATCACCCCAGACTTCCCATCATTACACACACCTGTTCGTCATCACATCACCCCAGACTTCCCATCATTACGCACACCGGATCCTCACAGGTACAGCCTATAACTGCCCTTGTGTTTGTCGGAGTCTTTGTGGAGTATTGTCTGCTAGTTGTCCGTGTGGGTTCGTTGTTTTTCTCACCTAGTGCACTTGTTCCTTTGTATCAGTTTTAGCCGTTTCGGCCTTCGTTGTATTACCCATTACGCTTTTCAGCTTAGTAAACCCTTGTTCCACCGTTCATCCTGCGCCTGGGCTCCTTGCTTACCACACCGTGACATACATGAAAAAACAAAAATTGAAAATGTAAATTTGATTAGCAGAGTAAAAGAATGATCAAAGGATAACTTACAGTAGTGTCTGGCAGTGGCATTTGCGGTCGCTGTTGGTTTGTTTCTTTTTTTTGCGAGGAGGCTCAGGCATTGGAGGTGTCTCTCATTATCAGAATCAGATGTAGACCCAAGATCCGAGACGTCGATTTCGGGATCTATTTCTATCTGACTCCATCTCATCTAAATTACATTTGCTGTCAGGGCGTCGAATTGTTGGGTTCTGTTTGCCATTGTGAACCAAACACTGTAAATTGTGTCT
This sequence comes from Esox masquinongy, assembly GCA_016801175.1. Classification (NCBI taxonomy): domain Eukaryota; kingdom Metazoa; phylum Chordata; class Actinopteri; order Esociformes; family Esocidae; genus Esox; species Esox masquinongy. Next base: position 32,213 of record JACXGI010002182.1, read on the forward strand.
GAGTTGTGTCTGACTTGCTCACAGCGTTCGGATTAAATACAATTTCTACCCTCATCATCATTCTTCATTATTACACTTCAGTCACATACATAGGTGCAAGGTGGCATGTGTACTTGAAATGCAAGGATAGCAGCAACGAGGTTCCCGAGGTAGACATGTACATGTAACAACTGAAAAAGAATGTAAACAACATGTACACTATTTCAAAGAATGATTTACAGTAGCCTACATGAAAATACAGAAAAGTTATTTGGCTATTGTATTGATGAAAAACAGTAACGTGTAATCCATTTGCTGAATTGATAATTGGTGATCGTTGGTATTTCGTTTCCTGAATAATTATTTAGCGTAATGCATTTATAGAAACTTAATCTTCAGTAAAATAAGCAGGAAAAATTCAAAGATGATAGGATGTGTATGCGATTTTGTGTCTCTTTCTCGTCAAAGATAAAAAGTAAAGTGTAATACTTTTGTTGAATTGGTAGTTGGCGATTGATAATGAATATTTCTGGTATTTTGTTTCTTAAAAAAAAATATTACACTTAAATTTTAGATTTACATTTGATGAATTAGCCTACACAAGAAGAGCTGAATCTCCTATTGAAAATGGTAACGTATGCCTGTACCTATGTTGAATTGTCAAGTTGCCTATATCCTTCTTATTATGTTTCAATAATAGCTTAATTAAATTGTTGAATGGTCATGAAAATCTTGTATTTCATTTGCACGTTCACTCAAATTCAAACAAGAGTCTGTTATTCATCTGGGAGTATCGCGCATTCATCCACTGACATCATGCATTCAGTGAGGGGTGATTAGCGCCTGGGTTCCATAAGTGGCCTGGGTACCAGGGCTTGACATTGGCACCCACCAAATGCGGGTAGAATTTGGCTGTGGCGTGTAACGCAGTCACACTTACTAGCCACTTTGGTGGGTGGCATTCTATATATCTATACACAGTGTTTTTCCTAACAAAAATAGACAACAATAATATTGACTGTAATTAATTATAAAGCTGATGGGTGATTTCATATTTCTTTTTAAATAACATGTTAATAGTTCTAGGTTATGTTAAGAATATATATATATTGCTTGCATATTTTGATTGATATTAGGGAGGACATTGTAGCGTGCATTAGCTACACCAGTGGACATGGACAACAGGGCAGATTTAACACTATAATAGTTGCCTTTTTCAAGTGTGTAGCCACATTATATAAAGTATTTCACAGAGGGGTGTCCGGTAGAGTGGGGTACCACTTTTGCCTAATAGTGACTGAACCAGTGAACATGCCAGGCTAAGATGTAGCACACCATAGTCAGATTTTATCAAATAAAACGTAATTCTCCAACAAGTGGTGGCTAGTGAAAATGTTGAGTGGCTAGTAACTTTGGAAAACCACTAGCCACAGTGGCTGGTGAGCAAAAAAGTTAATGTCAAGCGCTGCTGGGTACCAACGCACCGTGTCGTGGGCTATTGGCGATAAATAGTCAATAAATAGTTAATAAATAGTTTTCCGTTTGTGAGTTTAGAATTCTGACTACGGAACACACATAATATACGCCTATTTAAGAAAAGTCATGGAAGGAGGAGTGTGTAGCTTTCAAAATGGCAGTTTTATTTTAATTACAAACTCAAACGCCAATTCCCGTAGGCATTTGGCTGGCCTAGTGTTGAGGCTAGCAGACTGAAACTTTAAGAGAGAGACTGAGAGGTTGTTTTTTGTATAAATGGCAGCACCTCCACCTTCTGTTCAAAATACATTGTAACCCTCTAGACCAATAACCTGCCTCATCGATGACTACGTTTCAAATATAATAAAAAAAAAACTGTAAATGTCGGCAAAATCACCATAATACCTTTTTGGGAAAGGAAGAGGATTATTCTACAACCTTTAGCCAATCAATATTCAAGGTAAGAACCAACAGGTTTATAATGGAAAATAGACAACTACTTCATTTTCAGCATTTAATGTTTTACGTCAGTATATCTTTAGGGTGTAAAGTGCTATGAGTGTTTTGGAAAAGTGCTTTATGTATCCAATTATGGTTATGTTTATTTGCATAACATAATATAATACAACCATATAATGTACCTTGGCTTGTTTTACCAATATTACATGAGACAAATTAAAAAAGTACTTAAAAAAATCTGTTATTGGCTTTGGCAAATTGTTCTTTGCTGGTTTGGACAATGTTGATTTAGCTATAGACAGAATGTTGAAAGGATCATCACTCTGATATCATATCCCAAAGCCCTGTCTATCACCCCTGACATTGTTCAAGGAGCACAATTGTTTAAGGGCAAAACAGGTGTCAACTTAAATCAACTCCAAGAGTGTTATGGATGTGACACTGGCCTCACAAAATGCTGGAGCTTGATCTATTGAAAGACAGTAAGGGAGGCTCTCATGCTTCTTTCCAAAGTCATTCTGTTGTGCGTCCTTTTCAACCCTTTCGGCTGCCTCGCTCTCTAGTCTTTTGCTGAAATGAAATTGATTTGCATAATATAAGTAGAATAAAATGACTGTACAGAAAAGAGACATAATAACAAATTCTCTCAGGGAGAATCGGGTATACACGACAAAGAGCAGGGAAACGAAGAGAGAGGTGAAAGAAAGAAACAATCAAACCCAATTATACAGCGGCAATAAACCTATAATTCCTCTACATACCAATACCCAGATAGGAGGCTCACATTATTTAATTCCCCAAAGCTAACAAAGGCTTATTCAAAGCCGCAATGAGTCTTACGCAACAACAATTCCTCTAATCGGCCATGCTCCAAAAGTGAACGGACAATGTAGGCAGCCCTGTCGACAGCCCCTTTTCTTTCTGAGGTATTCCTAATTACATTTCTATTATCATGCTAATGAAAAGTCTCAACATAGAATCTCATCTAATTATTCTATGATTTGTTATATCTCAGTTAGGGAATTATGTTGGAGTGGGAGGGCAACACAGCTACAGTACACGTGAGCTAGGTCTCCAAAATGCTTTTTGGGAATGGGAGAGGTAGGGTATTTGGAAATTCACTGTGGGTTTTTTCAAAAGGAGTTGAAGTCGATTACTTTAGTGTCCTCTTCTGAACTGAAAAGTACCCTGAATCCTTCACTCTGTGATTATACTGGAATTTGACTTGAGCACTTAAAAATGGTGTCAATCTTCACCTGGCATAGTTAATAGAGGACAGGCCATCCCTCAGTCCATCTTTTATGTAGGTTTCTTCACTGATTCTGACCCTAATAGGGAGTCTTTAATAGCCACTGTACATTGATTTCTTGTTGTTGCTTGCTCTTTTGGGTTTTAAGCTGGGTATTTGGGTACAAGCAATTTGACAGCTTCTGATGTTAAAATGGCTTCATAAAATGAATGTGACTGATTGATTGGGTACCAGTTAAAAGAATCTGAAGAGATTGGCACAAGAACTGGTTGTTAAATATCAGATTATTGACTAGGCCTGGATTCTTTCTGAAAGTGCATTGTAGTTTATAAAGGACATTTTTACAGAGATAATCATTCATGATAATTGCTGACGAAGTAGGCTCATGTAGAAAATTGTCCTGAAAAGCTGTGGCAATGATGAATTCTGGTTAGAATACCAGCCTAAAGGTCAAGAACTGACATTCCGGAAAAAGATGACTGCTACATGGTTAAAGATGGCAGATATAGATAGCATGATGTGTGTGCTTCATCAGAGTAGACCAATCTAGGCCTACCAGTCATCTGAAGTATTGTAACGAAATAAATCATTTTACTGTAAATTCAGAATAAACCATCAGAATCTGCTACGCCAAATTCACTCAACGGTATGTGTTGCATGACCTTGAAAAATACATATAATTGTCAAATGCGTGTTAAAATGTTATTATGCAAATTTGCTATATCGTCTTCATATGCTGTTCAATAAAGTACATCAAACTGTCATCCATATTAAAAACACCTTCATCCACCACTCAGTGATGAGGGAGTTCACAATTTCCGAGACAGTGTGGAATTCACAGCCTCCTAGCCCCCCCCACCACGAAACAGCCTCCTCTTCACTGCCATGTTTTTAATAATGCATGAGGACCAAATCGGCGCGACCTGCCTCTACTCCTGAAAAATGTCAGAGATCAACAGTGGGGAAGTGTGGACAGTATATCACTCTTGAAGTGGTGATGGGAAAAGAACCTCTTACCGACCTGCAAGTACATTGCTAGGTGTAGGGATGAAACCCAGGTACCTGATAGGCATGGCTATGCTGCTCTTGCCGTAATTCTTTCCACTTGCACCCTTCCTTCATTTGTTTCCCTCTATATTGGTGCACGAACCCACATCCTTCCAGGCCTCAAAACGGGAGAAAGTCTATTATATACTATTTATTTTAATTAAAACTAAGAAGCCGTATTCTCGTTTTCCAATTATTGAACTTGTCTATGGGTCTGCTCTCAAGCGCAAAAGCTCAGATTAAGAAGCTTCACATTAATATAAGCATATGCAAATTCTCATCCATCGAGAGGGGTGTGTTAAAGCATATTTCCAAGTCACTGACGATCAAGGAGCATCTCAAGTGAGCCTAGGGACGGGTTCTCAGTTAGAGCACGGTTTGTGGTTTGGAGGTGAATGGAAGGAAATCTGACCATTGAGGGTCTGAAACAAAAGCAATAGTATGTGTCCTATACACTAAAACAGAAGCATTTCCACATTCCCAGTTGCTAGTTTCCAGGCTGTTCATTCCAAAAACAGGTGAGCATAACAGAGGCTTGGCAACCTGTTTCTCTGTGATAGTTTATCATTTATTTATCGTTTATAGTTGAATTTATTTATTTATTGATCTGCTTTGCTTTCTCCTCCATTGTATATACTGAGTTTTATCTTGAGTACTCTATGTATAACTTAGTGTTGTATTGCACTGATATGCCGTTGGCCTGCTAATGAGATTTGATTTTCAATCGGCTTACTAGGTAAAATAAAGGTGAGAGAAATAAAACAATAAGAATTGTTCACTGCAGATTTCTGGTATTAACATGACATTGGCTTTTGCCATTTATTGATTGGTCATTTTTATTTAGTTTAGCTGAGAATGTTGTTTTTAAAACAGCTAGTGAAAACAGTTTGAACAAACACCTTTGTAAGCATGACACGTCAACGAGTCCTGAAAAATGTATGCTAAAATTAACATTGGTAATGACAAAGAAGTCACATGCAAAATATGAAATAGGGCACTATTCAAGGATTGCTGCTTCATCAATGTGAACCTGAAACATGCTACCTGTTATAAAGACCACTGATTGCAACAAAGCAAGCCAAAGTGATGATTCACCATGCATGCTGAACCCTGGAGAGAAATGGTAGATATGTACTGTGACATATACTGTACCTGTATGTCCTGTGATTTAAACTGTACCTATGTCCTGTAATTTAAATTGTGTCTCTGTCCTGTGATATCAACTGTACCTATGTCCTGTAATTTAAATTGTGTCTCTGTCCTGTGATATAAACTGTACCTATTTCCTGTGATTTCAATTGTGTCTTTGTCCTGTGATATAAACTGTACCTATGTCCTGTGATTTAAATTGTGTCTTTGTCCTGTGATATAAACTGTACCTATGTCCTGTGATTTCAATTGTATCTTTGTCCTGTGACATATACTGTACCTGTATGTCCTGTGATATAAACTGTACCTATGTCCTGTGATTTCAATTGTATCTTTGTCCTGTGACATATACTGTACCTGTATGTCCTGTGATATAAACTGTACCTATGTCTTGTGCCCATCATGTGTAATGTAATGGCTGCAGGCCAAAATGGTTCCCTGCCTCCCACTGTGAGAGAAACTACATGGCATTAGAGCACATCGTCAAAGGACAGATCTGGGGCCGGGGCACCCATTAATTTGAACAGGAATCTTTAAGCTGGACATCGTAGATGTAGTGGCTACATTTCTATAGTGCTGACTTGACACATTTTCTTTCCAGGAAGAAGGACTGCTCCCAAATTGTGCCTTGTGAATATCCTGGCTGGGGTGGACCGCAGCAGGTCAGAACTAACGGTTAAGCTGCTCCAGATAACCGCATCTGCTATGTGACACCAAGGTAAAAACGAAATTTGATAGCAGTTCAAATCTGGTTATTTGTCCGCACATAATTAAAATGATAATAAATACATACAGCATATGTCACATTGGCGATGAAGAGCTGTTCTCATTCACGTTTGCTGCGCTGTGTTCGCTCATATTCACGACTACTGTGTTGTGTGGGCGCTGTGTGCGTTTTGCTGTGTCAACCTGTCACATATGAAGTATTGCTACGGGTTAGAGTGCATGTGTCACATGCTCAGCTCATCTGCAAACCGTGTGCTTTCTAACCTAACACAGGAATGGCATTCGGCATGCCTCTCTCTCTCTCTGCCTTGATTGTGTACAGGTGGAAGTAATTAAATCCCTAAAATAGGGTGGCAATGCTCAGAGGCCCCCTCTCCCTCGATGATCCATGGGTACAGACAGACAGAAACGAGTAGCCTTACGTGATGCCTTGGAGGCACTGATTACACCTCACACAATGGAACTCGCGACAAGCTGTGAAAGTTAAGTGACTCTTTTCCCTCTCTCCTCTAAAGTCGAGGATGACGGAGTGATACGAGTTAAGATGAAGTGCACATTGGATGTGGGAATATTCATGGGGACATGCACGGTATCTTGTGACGAGATATTGGACGTACTGAGGATTCAGTCCTTACCTGACAAGGATGATTCTTGTCATGCTCTTTCCAAAAGCATCTGATCCCCTAGGAAACATGAACCAGCAGAGGAAGGAGAGGATCATACGGACAGAGATTGAGGAGCAGAACTACGTTAAGTGAAGACAAGACCTCTAGTGTTGACTACTACCAAGGCTCATGGTCTGAGTACTTTATATGCCAGTGAGACCCAACACTTTCTCTCCCTGATTGTAGCATGGACACCTGTTTCTTGTCATCAGTGCCCTCACCTGTGTTCCTGATCACCGTCCCTATTTAAGTTAATTACTTTCCCACGTGTGTGCTGGTCGTTGTTTGTACCTTGTCTTGTTTTCACGTTCATTCTCGAGTCTTGTTTTGTTTCTTTGAGTTTCTTTTATTAAAGTCCTCCGTTCGCCCTGTGTCCTGCGTGTGTCCTCTGTGACAGACGCCCCGATCAGTCTCAAGCAGAGGCCAGGCTGAAGGGGTGAAGGCCGTTCCAGATGGCACAACATATAAACATACACTGTACATTTACACATTTGACTACATTATTGACCTCAGAGTCAAAGATGGGGGGCAGTGTGCCGAAACAGCGGTGCATGTACGCTGCAGTGGTACATATGTAACGGAGGCAGCACCTTGTAACGGAGGCAGCCTTGACTCTTTTTTCTCCAACATACAGTCTGGCCCTGCAACCCTGGCATGGCACGTGCCCATGTTATGCCAGCTGAGCCACACAGGGCCTGAAAAGCTTCATCTGCATGAGCTGAGCTCAGTACCCTGCGCCACACTCTAGCGGGATCGGCCGCGGCCGACTGGTAGGTCCCGGTAGATTCTGCCGCTGAGTGATTGTCACACTGGAGCACAAGGGGGAGTTAGAACACTGATTATGATGGTGTTTGACCTGAGAGCAGATGATGAGACGATCATGGGTACCAGTTTCATTTTTTTTAATGTATTGTTAACGGCGGTCATACATCAGCTGACATGACACCTGGATGACACCCTTGAGTATGATTACTGGAAAGAGGAAGCCTGGTGCACTTTCACCACCCTTGGAAGTTTATAATTATTTAATCTACAACATTAGTCTACTAAATTGCCTACAATCCCAAGCTATAATGGGAGGCCTGAGGAAACAAAAAATGCTGTCGGCTCAAAGTTAACTTTGATATGATGGCTGTTCCATTAATGTTTGCGGGTGAAAGTGATTCCGCTGCCGTTACTCACACAGTCAGAGATGCCAAAGCTTACGTGACATTGCAATTAATGCATTTCATATGTTATTGGATCCAGCTGCATTACCACCTGCCTCCCACTGCTGGCTTGCCTCTGAATGGGAGATGGGATGGGAGACACCCATCTCCCATTCAGAGAGATGGATGGGAGACACGATGGTGTGGGAAGAAGGCCAGTAGGAGGGGCACACCTTCCTCCGGTCCAAAAATCCAACCCCAGGGCAGTGATGGCCATGCACAGAATGTCATCTTTCTAGTGTCCTTCAAGTGTGGGCAGATTGATCTGTACACCTGGACCGATTCACCTGTAGACCTGGACCGATTCACCTGTACACCTGGACTGATTCACCTGTAGACCTGCGAGATAGGCCGTAGACCTTGACAGATTCACATGTAGACCTGGGCAGATAGGACATAAACCTGGGCAGATACACCTGTAGCCCTGGGCAGATATCTCACCTCAGTATCTCTCTCATTATGTCATCTGTGAAGTCCAGTGACATCAGACGTGTTGTTTACCCAGGCAACCCATTTCAGCCCATTATTATTCTATTCACCAATCAGAACTGCTATAAAAAATAACTAATTTCATTGTTGAAAAAAGAGTTGGTGGTGAAAAGTCAGCCAGTGAGGCCACTAATTTTTAATGCAAATTTTCTTTCTCACACTTATAATTAATTGGCAGATGCATCCTCACCATGACTCCGATAGAGTCATTATAGCAATGAGCCAATGATGTTAGGATTCCTAACTCAGCTGAGTGATATAGAATGGCAGAAGTCCTCATGCTAAAACAACATTCCTAGCTGAGTCCTCTGTCCTTCTCTATGACACAGTGAGCAGTGTGTCTATAGCCTTGTGCTAAACCAAGCGAGTAAGACATGAAATAAGCTGGAACTGAATATGGTTGTAGTTCACACCACACCATAAAGACCCAGTGTCTGTAAATGTCTATGGGTCACAGATATTAGGCAATCATTGCATGCAAAGAATATACTAACAAGCACAAAACATTTACTATTTACTACTATTACTACTATTTACTGTTATTTTACAGAATGTTAATCTGCGTCCCTGATATAGGGTGATTACGTATGATGCTGTAATTTACATATGATGCTGTAATTTACATATGATGCTTGTAATGCTTGTAAATTTTCTACTGCACATTTAGAATTACAATTTGTACTGTATTTGCATTAATAGCACACCTATACATTCCACTTGTATATACATATACCTAATTTTTCTGCACTCCTCTATTTGCACTTCTGGTTAGACGCAAACTGCATTTCGTTGTACTGTACTTGTACTGTTCAATGACAGTAAAGTTGAATCTAATCTAATCTAATTACAGTTTGTAATTTTAATGGTTTATCCAGTATGCATGGAAACACTCTAAAATTGCAGTAAAGCTGATAACCCAATAGTCATTGCATGATTTCAAATCAATAGGGCAGAGACAAAAGAAATAAATTTTTCACTGTCTTTTGCAGTTCACTGTATATCTGAAGATGGTGTGGTAGGACATACTTGGGTCCTACAATGCTTACATCTAAATCATTGAGTTACTCAGTTAACTGAGCTGAGCAGGGATGACTTTGTCATTGTTTGGGACAATTTTATGTTCTACCATGCGGAGGTGGAACAGGAATGGTTTGGTAAAGATTAAATGATTACTTCCTCTCCTCAACGCTGTTGAGGAATCTTTTCTGAGGTGAAAAACATACGTCCGCCATCAACATTAGCATGGTAAATGAGTTTGGAAAACCTTTCTTTCATTACTGTTAATTTCATTTGTTTCTTATTTACCTTATTTCAAAAATGTGTTTTATTAATACATTTTACTGTATGCATTGCAGTTATACTTGAATACAATGTGGTATAGCAGTTTAACTTACTGTAGCCATTGTCACTGTTGAAAACTCTTACTGATGCTAAAGTGGAACTACTGATTTTAAGCTGAACTCGCAGCCCAGTCTCTCTAATAGAAAGGTCATGATTGACAACAACAGTTGCACATAATTATTTCATCTGAAACATTAGCTATTTGGATTCCCCTTTGAGCAACGTTCATCCCCATGCATCCAGCCCTTCTTCAGCCAATCCCCATGCATCCAGCCCTTCTTCAGCCAATCCCCATGCATCCAGCCATTCTTCAGCCAATCCCCATGCATCCAGCACTTCTTCAGCCAATCCCCTTCTATCTGTCCTTTGCCCTGGTCTCTGGCTTGGTCAATTCTTGCAAATAGCTACTCAAAGGGCTGGACTTATTTTATGCATGAATAAGGACAGATTGTAATTTTGCTCACATGTAGGAGTTCGAGGCCTTAGTTTGGAACATCTGTGACCAAATGTTTTCACTTTGTTTGACTTGCAAAAATGTGCTTATCATTTGCATTCTGTTTGACTTCAGTGAGAAATGACTAACTGTTCTGCAAAACAAGAATACTGCTGTGTTTATGTTATGATGGCAATCAGCTGGTCCCCAGTTTTAATAAAAGCATCTTAGCCATTGAAAAAACTGTAATGACTGTGTGTATAGAATATGTCTTCAATGACTTTTGATCAGAAGTTCAAAGGGTTACTTTAACATTTTTGGCTATTGGATTTACTGGTTGTTAGAATAACTGAGAGCAATGTCCTCATTGTAATTTACAAGAAAACATAGCATTTTAAACAATGGATGTGGGCGGAAACATACTTACAAACCAAATCAGAGCACTTTCTTTTAAAATGTTATTATTTTGGAGTTTTGTGGACTTAAAAAAAATCCACAATATACTGGCTACTTAAAAGTAGATGGCACAAAATATAAACATAAAATGGTAATTTATGTTTATGAACATATGGATAGGAGTAGAAATGTATAGGTAATAAACAAGAACTGTATTAGGTTTGTATGCATATGGATATTATGTATTGGTAATTAAGCATTAGCAGTATATCTAGGTTTAAATATGCGTATGGATTAGAGTAGTGATGCATAGGTATTAAACTGAACTGCAGCACTGATGTGTAAATGTGAGTGTGTGTTTGTGTGTGAATATGTGGTTAAAATCTTGTCTGTGAATGTGTGTGTGCCTGGGTGTGTGTGTTTTTGTTTGGAGTGTAGGAATCTGTGAGTGTGTGGGTAGTGTCCACAGTGTCGGTTCCTGATTTACTATCTTCAGTAGATAAGAAACAGGGAAAACCATGCATCGTGAGGGCATCTGGTCTTAGAATTAGGGTTGTGGTTAAGTGTATGTATTGAGTTGTTGGGTTTAGGAGTTAGGGGTAGGTTATGTTTAAGCATAAAGGTTATTGAGGTTATGGTTATTAATAATTTTAGGTTAGGGTTAGGTTTAGGGGTTAGGTAAAGCAATTATTTTTAGTGGTGCTAAATTGCCAGTCCTCAGCTTATAATGATAATAAAACCTACATAGTGTGTTTGTTTGTTTGTTTGTGTGTGTGTGTTTTAGGTCTAACTATACTCATGGGGACCAAGTGTTCCCATGAGTATAGTAAAACCAGAAAAAAATTGGACACATGGTGACCTTTTGCCAGTCCTCATGAGGCAAAAGTCAATTTCCGGCTCAGGGTTTAGGTTTAGGGTCTAACTTACAATTCATTTTAGAGTTAGAATTGGGGTTTGTTTAAGGTCCAGGCATTGTTGGTTAAGTTTAGGGTTAAGGTTAGGCATTACATCTAGGTAATGTTTAGGCATAAATGTTACTTTATTGAGGTTAAGGTTAGGGTTAGATTAGGGTTAGGTTAAGGTTAGGGTTAGGGTTAAGATTAGGGCAAGGGACCATGCAATTTCTATTATAGCCATACAAACTTGGGTGTGTGTGTGTGTGTGTGTGTGTGTGTGTGTGTGTTAGAGTGTATGTGTTAATGTGTGGGTAGACTCTAGTGTGTGCATGAGTGTGTGAATGTATCTGTGTGTTTATTTGTGCGTTAGAATATATGTGTGAATGTGTGGGCAGAGTCTAGTGTGTGTGTGTGTGTGTGTTTGTTTGTGTGTTAGAGTGTCTGTGTGAATGTGTGGGCAGATTTTATTGTGTGTGCGTGTGACTGTGTGTGAATGCGTGGGCAGAGTCTAGTTAGTGTGTGTCCATGTCGTCAGTAGTGAAGAGATGAAAGGGAGGTATTCAGTCCCAGGGTCCTGAGCTTAGTGATGAACTATGAGGGCATTGAGGTATTGAACGCTGTGCTGGAGTCAATAAACAACATTCTCACGTCTGTATTCCTCTTGTCCGGGTGTGAGGGGGCAGTGTGGAGCGCAATAGAGCTTGCGTCATCCGTGTATCTGTCGGGGCCGTGTGCGCACTGGAGCAGGTCTGGGAGTGCCTAGGATGATGGCACTGGCGCGAGCCACAGATGTGAGCGCTGCTGGACTGCAGTCATTCATGCTTTCAAGGTGGCCGGCTTGAAGCCTATCAGTGTCGAGGGCCGGCCGAGAGAGAGGCTGAAGACGTCCGTGAAGATACACGCCAGCTGGTCCTCAACACGTGCCTGGGCAGTTCCGTCTGGCCGTGCTTTAGGCGGATCAGAAACGCACGGCGCGTCACGCAGGTGAGCCGTGACTCCGACTGATCTGAAAACAGCGCTGAGGTGATGCGTGCGTTTCAATCCACTTCAACGCGGCCATTCATTCGAACGTGGGGGGAGCAAGCTGGGCGGGAAGACGGTTGCCCGCTGGGAGCTAGGCGGAACCAGACTATGGGCAAATCTCACGTTACGTGGCACCGCTGTGACCAAACAACGCTAGCTGTAGTTTCCGCCCCCTATCTGATTGGCAGATTATTCCTGGCGCAATCTGGTGCAGCATGCCAGTTATCTGACACCGACACGAGGACGGAACTTGTGCAGATATCCGAGTTAGTCAGAGTTCTGTGCGCTGATCAATGCTGGGAGTTAAATAACGGAAGAGTTTGAGGTGATTAAATTTGAGGTGATTAAATGCTATTTCACAAATAATAAAAATGTGCATCAGCAACGTTTATGTCCATGAGCCTCACCACACTCCTGGTCATAGCTCAGTGTGGACAATGCAATGCACCATGCTGCCTGATTCTGATCCAGATGTTGGGAAACCTTTTTCATCTGGGTCGGGTCCAGTTTGAGGTATCCATCGGTGAACACGTTCACATTCCTGCCAGGATACTCGTTTGTCTGAATGTTTGTCAAGGGCTAGGTCACTGACAACAGGGCCGCCACACACTGTCCATTTAACGGCAAAGGTTGGGTTCAGATGTAGTATCCCACCTGGCCCACGTCTTCAGCGTAACACCAAGTGCTAACTGGGCCATGTGAAATGTGTTAAACAAGGCAGATTCGTGCCGTATTCGATCAAGGTAGCCTTGTAAGTTAACTTGAATTAGAATTGGCACCACTCACTGAAAATGACACTTCGAGGGCATACTGAACACATTCCGGTTGTCTGTTGTGTGTGCATATGGTGACATCAGAAAGGATTGTCTTTGGCTTTCTGAACGTCGCTTTTGAACACAACCCTGGGGGAGTTCATGCATTGTGACAGCTAGATTTCCCCGAAAACAAGAAAAAATACATTTGAAAATAGAGCATATGACAGTTGATGTCAACCTAGGTGAACCCATGGCCTGGAGGGAAGCATCATCTAACAGCATCGGTGAGGACCAAGATAGAATAAGCCAGGAGAAATGGGGTCTCAAGGGCATCTACAAAGAGACGTGTGAGAGGATCAAGCTATCCTCCAGCTCTGTAAACTAGCTAGTTAGATTGTCAACTTTTCTCTGGAGCTGGAAAGGGACTTTGCCAGTCCAGAAATAGATAGGGAGGCAAGGACGAAAAGATGGAGACAGCATGACAGGCCAGTCAATAGAAGCAAATCATTATAAAGTTGTGACAGTAAACAAAAGATTCCCGGTTTTTATCCCCAAACCAACAAAGTAAAATCTATTGTTTTTTTTCCCCTGGTCAGTATGCTAAGAACACATTCTAATTTATGGCAATGACCTGGAGCAATTACGGTCAACTGTCTTGCTCAATGACAGGACAACCACTTCTTTACTGTTTTTTTTATGAGACAGCAGCAGTCAGGCAGTAGTTAGCCCAGCAGTTAATGCATCTAACTAGTAACCAAAAGGTTGCCAGATTCAAACCCAATTTGCATTTTGTCCCAGACCATGCCAGTTACCTAAAATGTGTATGTCAATATGACACTGTCTGCTGAATGCCAAAAATGTCAAATGTTATCTTTTAAAGCAAATTAGCCAGCTTTACAAAGCTAGCTGCATGTTAGCTGACTGTGTTAGGGTTAAGGTTAGGGTTGTGGTTCTTTGTTCTCAAGCGTTTGGTGTTTGAATTGATGATGTAGAAGAATGGGCAGAGTTCTTATTAAACCTCTGCAGGGATGCTTAAACATCAGCCTGTGAGGCAGCATTTTTAGGGAACCTTGCTGGTGTCTTGATCAGGGACAGAATGACAGGTTTTTGACCCTGTCAGCTTCGGATAAGAGTGTCTGCTAAAAGACAAAAATGAAGCATATGGCTGAATAAACGGCAGATACGTAAGGAAGAGCTTTTCTACAAAAACCATAAGCCTGTATTTCTCTCCAGAATTAACACAGTACAGCATCATTGTAAAAGAGTCTTTAATTAATGTTTTAACGCTATTGCAATAATCCCAACTGCAATACACTATTTACATAACTAAAAGCCTTTCCTGAGATATTTTTTCTCATAAATAATGACAAGTATTTGAGTATTTATTTACTTTAGGAAAGGCATATATTTACCCAAAACAAACAAGATTCATAACAAAAAAGTATTGCCTTTTCCAGTTGTTAATCCTCATTGGCTCTCTGTGCAGGCCTTTATGCATTATGGGTTCTTGGAGGCTCCCCGAAAGCACAAATAACCAGCCTTTTATCTTTCTCCGACTGGCAATATTGCTGACATTATACAACATGATGAACTGTGAAATAAGCGCAGCATGGAGTAAATAATACACTTTACACAGAAGCCACAGGAGGAGAAAGACAATACCAGCCCTTTGACTATTGCAGATTACAGCATGCATAGCACGGATGTCCTTTTTTATTCCAAGTGACAGAGCTGCACTGTAGTTGTAGTGGAGGCATAGTCAGAGCTCTGGTAATATGGAGTCAGAGTCAAATAACTTATTTAGTTACGGAGTCAGTGTGTGAGGCTTTCAGGGGACTAATTTGTGACCTCGAAATATAGGCTTGGGCCGCGTGAGGTCTTTTAAGTGATGCCTAAATCACAACTAAATATTTCAAAATGTTCTTTCCGCTGAACCGATTAAAAGCTTTTACAGATATCAGTAAGTAACAACATGAACAGCATCATTTGCATACTTGCTACGGCAAGTTATCACAGTTAACATTCCAGTATAAATTAACTGAGAACACAATATTTTAATAAATTAGGGGTTTGATTTAGACTTTAGATAAGATTACATACTGTAACATGAATGTGAGCCTTTTTGCAGGTTGGTACATTTTACACGTAATGGGTGACAAATTGAGTGACAAAAAGAAGGAATAATGTAGGAGATCAACTGCTGCAAGTCAGTAACATTTACCATCATCATAACAGCTAAACATGAAGTACTTTGCCTTATCAGTCAGTCCTGTTAGTCCTCTTTGTAGCCTTGAGTGGAAAAGTTAATCATGTTGTTTATCCATACCCCTTTTAGGGCCTCATGAACATACCTCTTTTTTTAAGAGTCTCACATAAACAGCCCCTGGGCTTGGAATGCCAAGAAGAACCAAGCTGTGCTAAACAGGTAATAGAAATCTGCTATTCATTTATTTCAAGTGCCCCTTGAAATTACAAGGGTGACCATCTGTTATACCTATTAATGGTGACCTCTGACCTTACTGGAGCTGACCAAGTGATTACCACAGACTACAAGAACAAAAAATATCAACAGTGGTGTTATACCATTCTAGAATGTGTAAATGTCAACAATTAGTCTTGGCGTGAAATATTTGTTAACCCAGGTTTAAGGAGAACATCATGCATAGGCCAAGTGTAGTGTGAATGGAAACATAGTTAGGTGCCTCTATCAATCAAGGTCAACTGCGACTACATATTGACAAAATTGACTTGTAGCACGATCGATACAACACAGAGTCTTAGCGAAATAAAACATAACACGACTACGTTCATTTCCAAGATCTCGCTTGCCCTTCAATCCACACAGTGACGAAATACTGTGGGCTTGTTGATGTGCAAAAACCAAACCTCACTTCTCCTTCTATCCAATTATGTGTAAAACAAATCTCATTGCCCTAGAAATCTCACAGACATGATCCACAGCACCTAAGGCCCCCCCAGGGTGAAGTGCCTCTTTAAGATAGCTAGGTAAGAAAACCACATCCCAGTGTTTGTAAGAACATTGTCAATAAAGAAGTTATTAGCAAATGTTGTGCTATAGAGAAAGACAAGCGGTGTTATTAAAGTGATATTTAAGATGCTCTTTGAAGCGATGGGGTTTAGCTGTTTACTGGAGATGGGCAGGGACTCTGCTGTATATCAGGGGAAATTGGTTCCACCAAAGCATTGCCAGGAGAGAGAATAGCATTTTTATGTATTTTCTTATATCAGCTTTGCATTTATTTGCCTTCAAAAAAAAGTGTTCTGCTGCCTATTTTTGATGAATATGTTTTACACTACATTCATATTTCTGCCATGTTTAATCAATGATAATTATCAATCCCAATGAGAAAGAGGCAGACTTTAATGTCAGCCTGGAAGTTCCCCCAGAGCACTGTCAATCACCTTTCATCTGCCCACGTAAAAAATGAAGGTCCTCGTGTTGCCAAGGGGTAGAAAACTGATTTATTACGGCACATTAATATGTTAGCATGTATAGCCTACAGTTTTATTGAAAAATGGCAGCCACTGTTAAGACGCTCGTTCATGGGTGGAGAGTGGACACCGGGAGTCCTGGGAGAAACCAAGATTCCCCCTTAGGCAGTGCTTACTCTTTAACCTTCCCCATTGGATTAGTCATTCGGCGCGATCATGCTGACATTTCACTGATGAGGAATTCATTAGGCACCCGGAACACTCTGTCTCCTTTCCTATGACTCTAATGGCCTGGGTGTTTAGGCCAAAGTCTAGATGAATCTGGCCGTTGATATTACATCATTCTGAACCGTCGTCTCGGATATATGATTTATAATGGATGAGCCAACTCCCCCGACTGGACCTGAACGCATCTCTCCTGACTGCATTAAATGTATAGTTTCAAATCACTTTCGTCTGACAGTGAAGCCAAAAATGGAAATGTTGGAATGGTCTTCAAAATTCTTGTTCAGGTTCATTAATAAAATTTTACATGTTGTCAACGTGTGGGCAGCAGATACTGAGGAGGCGGACCCAGCGCTGCCTCTATTTTAACCGCCATGTGGTGATTCTGTTCATCCCCAACAGAGACTCATGACAGGCAGGCTAAAAACCAAAACCAAATGTGAACCAACGTTTAATTCATTAACTATTAATTGAGTAATTATTTAACCAACCATTCCTTTGGGGACACATTGTTTTTTTTCCTGAAATATATGTTTTATTTTTTGTAACGGATCTTTGTTAAACATTGAGTACAATCACAAGAAACACATTTTTCTATACTCCTGAGGAATAATCCACAGATTAAATGGAAAACATACGGACGCCCTGAACCGTAAGGTGAAAATCGTTTTTTTGGTGCTGCATTTTTAAACAAACATCTCTTAATTTTGAGATAAAAAGTCTTTATCATTATAACAATATACTATCTCGAAATTGCGAGATGAAATTAAAAGATAGTAATCTCGTTATAACTTTTTTTAAAATTCTATTTTAAAAAGTTAATCTCGTTATTTTGAGATACCTAAAGATGCAGCACCAAAAAAAAATATTCTCACCTTACAGTTCAGGATAAAACAATTATGTTTTTTTGGTAAACATTGTTAAGAAAATCCCTTTTCATATTTCAATGACCCACGTGGGGTAGAAAGCTTGTGACAACCTATAGGTGGAGCGGTGGGACTGGCAGGATATCAAGTGTCTCGAATAGAACTATTTTGACGCCTGGAAAAGTGTTTGACGATTAAATGGGCAGGGATAAACTGTTATATTTGATATGTTATATTTATTCTAAAGAAAATGTTCAGTATTTTACAGCTGGATGTTAGATGTTTCCTGAGCCTGAAAGTAGTCCATAATTCAGTAATTCTTCAAACAGACACTGTAAAATTCAGGTAACGGGACTTTGAAGCTCTCTTCAGCTAACTTTATCCATCACTGGCAAATAATCTATGGATGTAATGGGGATGGTGATCATGTAAAAATAAAATCTGGTGCATATTTTGTTTGTCATATCTTGAGTTAAACATACGTTTTTAAAAGTTATTTATTTCAAACAGATTAAAAGCCTTTCTTTCATCAATTATTTTCTCATTGTCTGCCAGCTTGCATATCGTTGCCATGGCCGCCTCATTCACGTAGGTTTGAGCTGAAAATGACTTCTCCACCCAGTGACACCTGTTGAGATTTAAACTCCTACGTTGCTGACAAAAATGAAGGGAAATCTTCAGCAGTTCGGCTAGTGATCAGAAATGTGTTCAGATCTTAGTCTAATGTAATTATACTAAGAAAAGTGTACCTGAATAAACAATTGACATAAAACTAGAAGTACTTTAAAAAAACATATTGCACAAGTTGATGCAAAATTAAATTTACTTGTTGGAAAAATAATGTAATTATTCAGGTCAATAATGTATTTTAGTCATTATTATGGATAATAAAATATATATATATTGGATAATTGAGTAATAGGTTTACAGAGAGTGTTCTGTATTATTGGTATTCCTGATTTGAACACAAATCACATATTATTGCTTCACAGTAAAAAGCAAATTACTACAGTTTAGTTACTATTGGGCAATTTATAAACCAAAACACTACCAAAGTAAATACCTAAAAAGCATCCAACATGTTTCTATGTTGTCATTGCGTGCAATGAATTATGGTATCAACATACTACACTTTTAACTAAGCTGGTTAATGCACTAAATACACTATGCTGGTTAAGAAATATATGTCATGTTGTAAACATTTTCTCAATTAAGAAATGTTTTTTTTCAGTCACAATTCAGAGATACAGAAAATACTAGTGTTCACAAATTTTTTTCTTCTTCTCAGCACCGTTATATAGGGTGCCATTTGTTTAAGGCAGGGGTCTTCAACAGATCAGCAAGCAACTGGTAGCTCTCGCAGGCTGTTTATAAGTGTCACCAATCATTTGTGAAGTTACATGCAGTTGTCATGTGTTCCACAACAAACTGTCATGAACAGACATTACAACCACCAGACACCCCAGGCTTCCAGCTACAACTCTCTATCGACTATCAACACAAAATTAACATTACCCCATCCCAAATTACTTCAAAAGACAGACCAAACACAATAGCTAGCAATGATTTTTTACAATGTTGCCACTCTGTTTCTGTGTTGCGTGTAGGCTTACCTGGCAGAAGAACTGTACATCATGGGGAAATACACCAGTATCATCCGAGATGTGCATACGCCTCTTTTGCTAGATACGTTCAACTAAAGGGAAGTGTATTAAAGGGGATTTTGATAAAACATTAAAATAAACATAATACCGTTTACATTTTCTTCTTTCAGAGCACAGAAAAATAATAGGTTATTGCAATTATGAACCGGTGACAAGCTCATTCAAACCAGTTAAAAAAGATGTGATGTCATACCTGTCGTACAAGTTCTCATATGCGCCCTGCATTCTGTGTCAAACAGTCCCTGAAGAGTCACAGGTTAGGCAGGATGGTATGTAACAGACCTGTTGAACCTGTTGAAAGACCTGTTGAATGTGTTGAATTCAGTCAATAACTCATTGACTATGCGATTGACTAAATTCAACACACTATTTTAAATTGATTTGAACAGAATTCAACTTGGCCACAAAGCAGATCTTTCGTCTGAGCGAAACCTGACACAGTATGAATGGGCAGCCCTGGGCAGTGCCAAAGACTAGAAGAATGAGAGACTTAACTGCATATGCTTTAATAACCTAAGATGACAATGACAACTAAAGGGCTTAGCAGGAGGGATTCACTGCAGAGATATAGTCTGAATCCCTTAATCTGCATCCAGCCATCATCTGCAGTAATTAGACCTATACATCCAAACTGCACTCTAGTGGAACCAAGCAACATTATCATTATTCACTTACTGGATGCAGGTTTATTGTTCCTTAAAGATATATATTGTTTTTTTCAGTAACCAGGTGCCGTCGTTATGTATGAGGTTAACGTTTCACTGAATTCATAAGATGAAACTCTTCTTCCCTGGATTTCTGTAGTGACTCTAACAAACGTTGACATGATAGGACACAATCTGGGTAGAGTTATGAAGTAGCCATTAATCTTTATATACAAATATAAATATATATACATAAAAAAGGGAAATCATTAAATATTTAGTGATTTTATTTTCCATACATTTGCATGTTTGTCAACATTAAATAGGTTCTGGATACTAGGGTGGAGGAAATTCATCTCCTCATCCCTTCATCTGTCAAGTCTTCACATATCCATCATCCCTTCATCGGTCAAGTCTTCACATATCCATCCACCCCAGAAAATAAACCAAAAAGAACAAAAGCAATCAAATCGTCCGGAATATCAAACAAGTTGTACGCATATTACACACTCTCACACATAGAAATTCTGGAATGAACCTGAACTCCTCAGGAAGTAACTAAATTCCCACCTCCATGAAACAGTCATTTCATAGTCTTGAATCACTCGTGCAGATTGTGCCTTATTGCCTTTGAAATGGCTATGAAAAATAAAAGCAAAAAAACCACCAAACACATAATGTCCCACAACCTTTACAATCCATTAGAAATCTTCACAATACAGTCAAAGGATGTCAACCAAAACCAATATTTGCTCTGAATTGGCTCATCGTTTGTTCTTTCACTCCTTTGAAGTCACATGTCTTTCAGTTGTCAGCTGTTTATTTTACAAAATTGTTCCTAAAAAATAAATACAAATATTTCCAAGACTGTAGTTGTCTGTGACCCAGATAGAGTCTAACCTTTGTTGCAGTGTAACCATCCACTGCTGAACGCTTCCATAGACGCGCTTCACTTTTCAGTAATTCATCTAAATGTTTTTCTTTCCTTGTTTGTTTCTGTATCATTCTTCAGCAATGTCCATTGTTATAGGGTGACTGGAGAAAATAAATAAATAAATATCAATGAATAAATACATAAATAGTTTTTTTCTTAAATAAATACATGTTTATCTCAGAGAGTTTGCCTTGGCTTGGGAACAAACCCATAAACACATGTTGAGTTTCATAACGTTCATATATCTTTGAACGTTGCCAGTTTCCACACTCACACAGCTAAAAATGGACAGTGATTCCGGATGAAAAATACCCCCAAAGAAATGTAAAAGCAAATGGGACAGTAACCAGTGGTGAACCACTTATATTACGTTGCACTCCTTGGTTCCTTATTGTAAACGGAAAAGTAAATGAATGAAATGTCCTCTCGTCCCTCATTTAATCAGCCCACCCTTCACCCTGAAGTCCCAACCCTTTTTAAAAACCCAATGACTCCTTGAAAACGTAAGATTTTTTTAAATTAAAATGTTTTTTTGTTTGTTTGTTTTTAACAAATCGATTTCCGACTCCCATGGACAGAGCTTCGGCTCTGTCACTGATTCAGGAGGACGGCTTTTAAGAACAGTGTCGACAATGGACTCGGGGTGGGGGTGGGCGGTGGGAGTGGACTGGACGAGGACACTGCTAGGACCCCTCTTCCTCCGGATTAACCGGGACGTAGTAGCCGGCCAGCTGCCTGAAGCGTGGCCCCCAGTCGCTGAGGTAGGAGAAATCCTGCTCGGACGTGGTGGACAGGGTGTGGATCGAGCTGAGCGAGAGGGCCGGCGAGCTGGCGCCCTCGAAGGCATACGTCTGGAAAGAGTCGTAGGGGGGCACCGACAGGTCAGCGTCGGCCTGCTCCACCTTCTTGCAGATGTAGCCCTTGAAGACGGAGAAGTCGGCGGCCCCGCCGTCACCGTTGACCCGCCCGTGGATCCACTGGGGCAGCAGGCGCAGGTCGGGGCCCGACTCGGAGGACCCACTCTTGGCCTCGGGGAAGTCGTACAGGCTGCGCAGGGCGCTCATGTCGTAGGCTTGCGTGTCCTGCTCTCCGCCGCCCTCGTCGTTGTACTTGATGACGTTGTCGCGCATGTCCTCCTCGTCCTCAGACATGCGCTGGCCCTTGCGATGCCGCTTCAGGGTCAGGATTAGCAGCACCAGGACTGCAGAGGTGGAGAGACAGAGCAAGGGATTAAGGTGTTTCGCAACATCCAACAGTGGAGACATCAGAGCCTGTGTGTTTGTGCAGTGCGGATGTTCTGAACCAACGCTCTGGATTATAATCTCAAATCGTTGGCATATGTGCATTGGGAGAAAGTTTCAAAGAGGGCTGGTAAAGGGTAATTTAAAGCAAAGACTAATGAAGTTTACCGATGAACGCAAACTTTGACGGCAATTTTGTAAATTGTCTCTCAAGCAGGGTGCAGAGTGACAAAAGATACATGAATAATTACTGGATTATAGTAGTGGTAAGGATTATTTTTTTGGCCTTTTTTAGTGAAAGGTTTTCCCTTTTAAACTGAGGTGAGAATAACAGTAACATTTCTAATACTTGGGCATAGATTCTCCACAGGTGCATAAAAATAAATCCTTGATTGCTCATCCATAAATAGTTTTTCATATGCTTAATAGAGGCTGATCCATCCATCAATACTTATTCAAGTGAAACGTGCCGCAGTAGAACCAGACAGAATACCACAGCAGACATGTTGTGTATTGACTTGCACCTACAGAGGAAGTCTGAATTAAAAAGGATAACAATTGAAATCATTTACTAGTCTAATGAGGCAGAGAAAAAACAAAAGCTATATCCATCCAAATAAATCAATGAGGGCTTTAATCCAAGATAACTTATTTTAATTACTGCCTTCATGTCTGATTAGAAACGTCCACTTAGCTGTAGCCCCCGTTTCCAACCATATCGTTATTCTGTAGAGGCCCTGTTTTATTAATTCATTAACTCTAACTTCCTGTCTGCAACTAACTGCACTAAATGTCATCACTACGGCAACACTACAACAACAACACTCTCATCAAAATTGAATGTGAAAAAAACACCAGTATGTATAATTATGATATACCTCTTCCATCAACATTAATGTAGATCATGACAATAATGGGGTAATATATCACCATGGATGTTTATAGCCATGTGGCTCCACAGGAACACACTCCCAGTAACTCTCAGGGCTTCAGTCTCATTTAAGTCACATCTTAAAGAGGAACTAAAATGCGATAACCAAAACTGTAAATATCATACCGTGATATATATATATATAAAAGATTAAATATTAAAAATATATGTGAGAAAAAAAATAAGCTGGGAAATATATATATATATAAAAAAAAGTTGAAAAGGAAAGTTTTGAGTGAGGAACAGAAGTGTTCGATTTGCAGTGGTCTCATAATTTTTTCCGGAGCTGTATATATATATATATATATATATATATATATATATATATATATATATATGTATATGTGTGTTATATATGTATATGTGTGTTATATATGAAAGGTCAAATATTGTTGGCACTGTAATGATTGAATTACCTATTGAGAGGCTAGGGTCCTGTGCATCTATTCCAAGATTGCGACCAATCTGAAAACGTCACGTTATCATCCTGAGGCCTTTAACACTGTCTAATACATTGTCTATGAAGTGAGCCCTGTAAAGCCTGAATCCGGGGGCAACAGACGGGCATCGGCGCTTTATGGCTACAAACCACTGTCCAAACACTGATTGCTTCTCAAGTGGCAGGGTCATGGTAGGGTCAAATGAATTAGTACAGCCTGGAGATATGCAGCAGGAGCCCATCTTGCCTCTTGCGTTCGCTGGTTTGCTTGAAGCCATTTTGATCTGTCAACCTTGTCAACCTGACATAAAGTTATTTTTCGGCTTGACATGAAGTTACCCTGTGTACCCCCCCCCCCGCACCATAGAAAATAAATAAAAGTTATCTCTGCTTGCGGTCTGTGACAAGTAACCTTGCACATGTGCCCTATCGGTCAGCGCATGTGTTCACAACATTTGCTTTCTGCAATTGTGGTCGTTGGAACATGCTTTTGTGATCGTATCAGGTTTTACTGACCCTTGCTTTATAAATCGTTGCAGTTCCACTTCAAGGTTTCAAGGGCCTAAAGGTGATGCTGTTGTCCACTGGATTTGACAACACCTAATCACATAGCTTTATCGTTGTCTGCTCACTGTTAATCAAAAATGAATAATGCCTGATGAAATATACGCACCAGTCTGGAATTAAATACATTTCTTGACTGTCAATGTTTGACCAAAGTCAATTTTGTATCAATTCCTTCGTCTGAAAGAATAACTGAAAATCAATTGATATACCCTTGGATATCCCAATCAAAGGTCATGTTCAATTTTGGGGGATCATGAATGTCATCTTATTTTCCTATTTTTGGGAACGATACGTTCACACTATAAAGCTGACATAACGCTCTTAAAAGTTGAACCAAATTTTTTGTAAGACATGTTTTCGTTGCTTTGACGGGTTTGCAGTTTTGCTCTACTGAGCGGCGTGTCATACGGTTGACTTGTTTTGTAACTAACCTTGGCTATCCCAAGCTACTGGGCCCAGCAACCCTTTAATGTTGGCCTTAATGGGAGTGGCTACATCATTTCATGAGAGATCTCACTGGGAAAAGTTTGCTGACATTTATCGTCCACTGCAACCTCTCTCCCCACATTACAAAAGAGATGCTAACCAGTAGAATAGCCTCATACACTAAATGCTATGATCCTTCAGTGAGATAACTAGCTACGGTAGTAATATTATTTTATCGTAATGAACAGGTTTTAATAAAGCAGCTGTGGCCAGCTCAGCCATGCTGTACACTCAGCAGTCCCACCATGCTACAACACAGAATGGAGCCAGCTCAGCCATGCTGTACACTCAGCTGTCCCACTACGATACAACACAGCATGGAGCCAGCTCAGCCATGCTGTACACTCAGCTGTCCCACTACGCTACAACACAGAATGGAGCCAGCTCAGCCATGCTGTACACTCAGCTGTCCCACTACGCTACAACACAGAATGGAGCCAGCTCAGCCATGCTCTACACTCAGCTGTCCCACTACGCTACAACACAGAATGGAGCCAGCTCAGCCATGCTGTACACTCAGCTGTCCCACTACGCTACAACACAGAATGGAGCCAGCTCAGCCATGCTGTACACTCAGCTGTCCCACTACGCTACAACACAGAATGGAGCCAGCTCAGCCATGCTGTACACTCAGCTGTCCCACTACGATACAACACAGTGACTGGTGCTTGGGCACACAGGACGTACAGGTAGATGGGGTGGCAGACGACTGGTTGGTAGATTAAACTACCAGCAATCGGCTAATGAAGGCCACACTTAAAGACGCAGTCTGGGACTTCAGCAATTTACTAAATATTGCTATACGCCTCCCATTTTGGACGGGATGTGTGATATGTTGTTCATATGCACAGAATCTATTAGTAGAATTTGTATCATCCATGAAATTAGCCATAAAATTCCAGGTTTAAAAGTGAGTGATTTTGATGACATGGGGCACAAATCAGCACATGGTGAATAGTGCACAAGTTTTGGGGAAACTTTGGCTTATGGAGTGCATCTTCAAGGGGGTAGTTTTGAAGAATTCATTTAATAATCACAGAATAATCCTAAAAAATTTAGCATATTTAAAACACAATGTTCTGCAATTCTACATATTATGCTATCATATGCTATCTGGGGGCCGCCAATTTATCATTATGTAAATAGAAATGGGGGGGGGGGTTAGGGCCCCCCTGGAGGTCAGGACAAGATATCCTGGGTGCCCGTTCAGGAGGTCAAGACATGATATCCTGGGTGCCCGTTCAGGAGGTCAAGACATGATATCCTGGGTGCCCGTTCAGGAGGTCAAGACATGATATCCTGGGTGCCCGTTCAGGAGGTCAGGACATGATATCCTGGGTGCCCGTTCAGGAGGTCAGGACATGATATCCTGGGTGCCCGTTCAGAAGGTCAAGACATGATATCCTGTGTGCCCGTTCAGGAGGTCAAGACATGATATCCTGGGTGCCCGTTCAGGAGGTCAAGACATGATATCCTGGGTGCCCGTTCAGGAGGTCAAGACATGATATCCTGGGTGCCCGTTCAGGAGGTCAGGACATGATATCCTGGGTGCCCGTTCAGGAGGTCAAGACATGATATCCTGGGTGCCCGTTCAGTCATCCAGACTAGCCTCCAACATACAATTACCTGTGGGAAACTGATCCCGGAGCCTGGCGTGTCCCCTCAAAATGATTTCTGAAGTCACCCATCCCCAATGAAATAGATCAGCATTTTTTTCCTAGCATTGACTTTGCTGAGATTTACTTCACTGAGTAAAGTATACTTGCTATCGCTGAGTTGTGTGCTGGCCCCACCAGGCTATTTCAAGATGAATGCACCAAATGTAAGTCCTTTTGTATAAGGGTGTCTGTTAAAGACATTTATATATGGATGTAACAGATTACAAAGTCAAATTTTTCTAGCGCTGGCTCCATCTGCTGTTGTACAATATCATCCGATTTGTGATTGCTCTGGGTTTTTACTGCTCAGACTCTCCACACGACTAAGCCCAGACATTGTGAATGTGAGAGTCCATTAACTCAAATCAAATTAATGACAGTACACTACATTTTTTAATTGGATATGTCAATGAACCCTTATATCTTGAAGGATTTGATAGTCTTCTATTGAATTCACTGGTTGACGAATAGTGCGGTCCCCTCACAATAATATTATCCTTAACTGTGACCTTGAAAGACACAACCAAGAATTTGAAACATTCGTAGTTTCAACTTCCTTCACATTTTTCCCCCCTCTCTCTCAGAGGGAAGAGAACAATAGAAAAAACACAACAGTGACAGACATATTAACCAGAAATCAATGCCTCAGTGAGTGTCACAGTGATCGTCTTTATTTTGTATGATCGACTTTAAAATGAACACCCAGAGTCGCAGGCAAAACATCCCCGCCCCCTGGAGAGCAGCACTTTGAAGAATGTTGGTGGATCACTGTTCATGGTCTGGGGCCTCTGTTATAATAACTCCCTCACCTAGCCTCTCCCCCTAGCCAACCCTGTCTCTGTAGCACCATAGGGGAGACAGACTTCTTTGACCATCGTGTGTGTGTGTTTGTGTGTGTATGCAAGGGGAGGGGGGTCATCCGCGTCTACGTTAATTGAAGACAGTTAATAGCCCACGTTGAGCGAAAAGACACGGGTCACAGAGGCCTCTTGGAATGCAAAACATGAACTCCATTACTCTTTTCAATTCCCACGGATGAAGAGGGCAATGGGAGAGGCAGAGCTGGATCATAAGACGCCTTTACATACAAATCTAATGCAACGGGGCACTGAAAGATCACACTGGCTGTTCCAATCGATCCTGAAGACACCCTAAAACATGTTAAACATGTGATACTGCCACAGCGACTGTAACACGGCAATCGCACGCCAAGTCTCATGTTCGGCGTGTTACACGACACGTGCACGTTAGTAACCCCTCAGACAGTGGTCTAACCCCCGTTGCCGTTGCGTGTACAGGTTGTCATGCCAACGCGTGGCTGCTCCTCTGCGCGTGCAGATGTTCCGATAAGCGGTCCTGACAAGATGCCTAATTTACCCTTGGGCTGCGCCTATAGCTGCGCGAGCCCGGGAGTTCATCACGGCAGATGGGGCCTAATGGGCACGGATGAGCGCGGACACCGTGCCGTGCCAGAATGGATCCATCACGTCCCTCGGTTAAATGAACTGATGGGGGGATTGTTTGTTTGTTGCTAATTAGGCAGACATTTGTTTTCATTTCACTCGTCGCGCCACAATTGATCTAATGTGGCGCCCACGCTCACATTGAGCACAACGACAGGTATGGAGTGACGGGTGTGAGGCTTAGGGACGAGCTGTGTGTGTGTGTGTGTGTGGTCTGTGTTAGGTTCTATACCCCGTTTGTGTGTTTGCGTGTGTGTCTGGTCTCTGTGTTAGGTTCTATACCCCGTTTGTGTGTGTGTGTGTGTGTGCGTGTGTCTGGTCTCTGTGCTTGGATTTATACCATGTTTGTGTGTGTGTGTCTATTTACACTGTGTGTGTCTGGTCTCTCCGTGTGTGGTTCTTTTAATGTGTGTGTGTGTGGCCGTATTGCTGGGAAGTTGATGCCGCCACAGTCGTTTTGCTCCAGTCCATCTGGTCCATTAAGGCACAAGGTGTCCGTTAGCACACCGCTGTCCGTCTTCATTCCCTCAAGCCCGGGTCTCTGGAAGCGTGGCACCACCACCGTGATTGGCAATACCTCTGTAGGCTCGACGCTGCTCCGAGCTCGAGCCATCTAATAGAGGTGTTGTTTCCATTTTCTATCAATGAATGTTAATCAGCTGATATTAACTTGTTTGTATTGGACATCAGTCAAACTTGGAATGGGTGGCAACAAGCCGAGGTGTTGATCGAAGTACTTTTTCAACGACGACAGATGTTCCTGGTCTGTCCACATGCAACATGCTTTACCAAACACACCACATCTTTTTCATTATCACACTTTATAATAAACAATAAGCCATGTGTAGTTCTGAAGGACAGGAGGGTTTTGTAAAAGCACTTTGTGGCAACTGCTGATGTAAAAAGGGCTTTATAAATAAATTTGATTTGATTGATTACCGTGACGGCAGGGTTGAGACAAGCTACATTGCTTTTTTTTAGGTTGCTTAGGTTTTGTTTTCATTAAAAATACTTATTTAATTTCCTTGAAACACAATAAGAAATAATGATATGAAATAATTCCCAGTCCAGAGGTTAAAGAGCGGGTCAGTTGCTGGTTACTGCAAGGTTGCTGGGTCAATATCCTGGAGCTGACAACAGAACAGACCTGTCATTGTGCCTTTAAGCTCCTCAACATTGCTTTGGATTAGGGAGTCTGGTAAATAAATAAATTATAGTTTAGCCTACATTGGATAGTGCAGTTTCCTTTTCTGTCATCTCAACTATATTTTCTTAAAGCATTACCTTAAAGGTGACAGGAAAAGCTCCATAAAATGACAACATTTTATAAGTAATTTAGGCTTCATTAAGTAGGCTTCATCAAGTACTCATCAATAGAACTGTCTATCGTAACATCTTGTCTGTTATTTCTACTTTTTAGTGAAGGTGCCATTTTCTGGCCATAGCATGGCAATGATGGCATTTAAGGTAAAAGAGAATAGAACAATGGCATACATCAAGCAGCGCAAGTAACACACGTCTTTTGTCATCCCTTCTACTGGATCATAAACTAAAACAAATTGGGCCTGTCTCCATCAACATATTCTGTTACTTTGTTGTTAATACTTATATGAACATTTTTTCATTAAAGTCAGTCATTTTTATTTCGTCACTGCTCAGCTGTCAGCCAGCAGAAGAAAATTGACATTTAATCTCCAAACTATCCTCAAATACATCTTTATGAAAAACAGGCATTTATGTTTAGTTTATTTCTCAAAATAAATGGAAACAATCCACATCCTGTAGACAAACAGCTGTGCTCATAAGTTTGCATACCCTGTCAGAAATTGTGAAAATTTGGCATTGATTTCGAAAATATGACTGATCATGCAAAAAAACGGTCTTTTATTTAAGGATAGTGATCATATGAAGCCATTTATTATCACATAGTTGTTTGGCGCCTTTTTAAATCATAATGATAACAGAAATCACCAAAATGGCCATGATCAAAAGTTTACATACCCTTGAATGTTTGGCCTTGTTACGGACACACAAGGTGACACATACAGGTGAAAATGGCAATTAAAGGTGAATTTCCCACACCTGTGGCTTTTTAAATTGCAATTAGTGTCTGTGTATAAATAGTCAATGAGTTTGTTAGCTCTCACATGGATGCACTGAGCAGGCTAGATACTGAGCCATGGGGAGCAGAAAAGAACTGTCAAAAGACCTGCATAACAAGGTCATGGAACTTTATAAAGATGGAAAAGGATCTAAAAAGATATCCGAAGCCTTGCAAATGCCAGTCAGTAGTGTTCAATCATTTATTAAGAAGTGGAAAATTCGGGGATCTCTTGATACCAAGCCAAGGTCAGGTAGACCAAGAAAGACTTCAGCCAAAACTGACAGAAGAATTGTTCGGGATACAAAGAAAAACCCACAGGTAACCTCAGGAGAAATACAGGCTGCTCTGGAAAAAGAGGCTGCTCTGTGGTTGTTTCAAGGAGCACAATACGACGATACTTGAACAAAAATGAGCTGCATGGTCGTGTTGCCAGAAAGAAGCCTTTACTGCGCCAATGCCACAAAAAAGCCCGGTTACAATATGCCCGACAACACCTTGACACGCCTCACAGCTTCTGGCACACTGTAATTTGGAGTGACGAGACCAAACTGGAGCTTTATGGTCACAACCATAATTATTATATTTGGAGAGGGGTCAACAAGGCCTATAGTGAACAGAATACCATCCCCACATGGTGGTGGCTCACTGATGTTTTGTGTGTGTGTGAGCTCTAAAGGCATGGGTAATCTTGTGAAAATTGATGGCAAGATGAATGCAGCATGTTATCAGAATATACTAGCAGACAATTTGCATTCTTCTGCATGAAAGCTGTGCATGGGACACTCTTGGCCTTTCCAGCACGACAATGACCCTAAGCACAAGGCCAAGTTGACCCTCCAGTGGTTACAGCACACAAAGGAGAAGGTTCTGGAGTGGCCATCACAGTCTCCTGACCTTAATATCATCGAGCCACTCTGGGGAGATCTCAAACGTGTGGTTCATGCAAGATGACCAAAGACTTTGCATAACCTGGAGGCATTTTGCCAAGACAAATGGGCAGCTATACCACCTGCAAGAATTTGGGGCCTGATAGACAACTATTACAAAAGACTGCACACTGTCATTGATGCTTAAGGGGGCAATACACAGCATTAAGAACTAAGGGTATGCAGACTTTTGAACAGGGGTCAGTTCATTTTTTTCTTTGTTGCTATGTTTTGTTTTATGATTGTGCCATTCTGATTCTGTTATGGCCTACAGTTGAATGTGAATCCCATAAGAAATAAAAGACGTGTTTTGCCTGCTCACTCATGTTTTCTTTACAAATGGTACATATATTACCAATTCTCCAAGGGTATGCAAACTTTTGAGCACAACTTTATATGGTTTCCTATTTGCATGGTTAAGTTTTAACTTGCATTTGTGGATGCAGTGATGTACTGTGTTCACAGACAATGGTTTTCAGAAGTGTTCCTGAGACCATGCAGTGATGTCCACTACAGAATTGTGTCAGTCTTTAATGCAGTGCGGTCTGAGCGCCCGAAGATCACAGCCATCCAATATTGGTTTTCGACCTTGTCCCTTGCGTACAGAGATTTCTCTGAATTCTCTGTATCTTTTAATGATATTTTGTGCTGTAGATGATGAGACCACTAAACTCATTGCAATTTTACGTTGAGAAACATTATTCTTAAATTGTTGCACTATTTGCCTGTGCAATCTTGTGATGAAGCCCTCCCCATCTTTACTTCTGAAAGACTGATCCTCTTTCGGATGCTCTTTTTATACACACTCATTTTACTGACGTGTTGCCAAATAACCTAATTAGTTCTGAGATGTTCCTTTTTTTTTTTAGCATTACACAACTTTTCCAGTCTTTTTTTGCCCCTGTCCCAGCTTTTTTTAAATGTATTGATGGCATCAAATTCAAAGTAGGCTTATATTTTTCTAGAAACAATAACATTTCTCAGTTTCAACATTTGATACATTGTCTTTGTACTATTTTCTGTTGAATATAGGGTTAACATGATTTGCATTCTCTTTTTCTTTACATTTTACACATCATCCCAACTTTTTGGAAACAACGTTGTATTAATCACAACATTTATACAAAAACACAACATTTTGTAACTACAGCTTTTCATAGTTACTCTTTCCTGGTTTCAGTAAGTTGATAACCATAAACTGGTTGAAGGCCGAAAGGCTTTTAAAAATCCCAATGAATAAAATATAAGTTGCTTTTGAAGCTCACCATGTTTAAGCTAATAGAGACAATAACCACACTCATTAAAATCACATAAAAAAAATACCCCCTGATTTGAAGACCCTGGATGACCCAATGTGTGTCCTCAATTGCACCCTATTACCTATACAGTGCACTTATTTCGACCAGCGTCCTATACACTGTGGTCAAAAGTAGTGCTCTGAACAAGATAGGGTCTAGGATGCCATTTAGAGACACAGCTCTGGCTTGTTCATTCATTATTCAAAACAAACTAGATGTGAAACGCATGTTAGTGAAGTAAGCAGGGGGAACCGAAAATAACCCGGCAACGGCGTACGACGCCTATGTTTTCAACCAGAGCCTGAAGAGGCAAGCGACTCATGAAAATTTCAAAGATGACAGTACAAAATCCTCTCCTGCCTTCCACTCCAGCTGAGAGCCGCGAATGTGAGTGCTGGTAACTGAGAACGTCTGGAAAGCCTTGTCTAAAGAGTGTTGTTCCAGAGGGACGCAAGTGCTGATGCAGCCATTTCCCCTTTCTTCTACCAGGCCTCTCTTTTAATTCAGCTCCACCTCCCTTCATGTTTTCCGCGGAGCAGAGTGATTCAATATCATTCATGAAGCCCAGCTATTGTATGTACTCTTCGCTCGAGCAAACAACTTTCTCTCGTGAAAGCAGGCGGAGGGTACTGCGAAATCAAGTGTCGGAGGAAAAACTGTAAGAACATGAAAAATGTATCACGTTTTTTTGTCATTTGTCCCTTGTTTTCCTAGCCTGTTCTATATGAGATATGAACTCTGAAAAATGCACAACTCTAAAAGGTGGACGGCCTATTTGAAACCTATAATACAAGTATGTTTACAGCAATAGTGGGGGGGCTGCTTGGTTCGTGGTGGTGTGCCGCTTAGATAATAGCTACGCATTTAGATACATGGTATTTGGTTGGATTGCACACTGAGCTGCCCATCCTGAAACAAGGATAAGGTAATGTTAAAAGAAGAAGAATGTAGCAGTGGTAGGACTGTTGATAGCAGGAATCCTATAATGTGAACAATTCAATTGAAAAACAAACTGAAATCTTTGAGGGGGAAAAATAAAAATAAAAAAACTCACAATAACCTGGTTGCATAAGTGTGCACACCCTTAAACTAATACTTTGTTAAAGCACCTTTTGATTTTATTACAGCACTCAGTCTTTTTGTGTAGGAGTCTATTAGCAGGGCACATCTTGATGTGGCAATATTTGCCCATTCTTCTTTGCAAAAGCGTTCCAAATCTGTCAGATTGCGAGGTCATCTCCTGTGCACAGCTCTCTTCAGATCACCCCACAGATGTTCAATTGGATTCAGGTCTGGGCTCTGGCTGGGCCATTCCAAAACGTTAATCTTCTTCTGGTGAAGCCATGCTTTTGTGGATTTGGATGTGTGCTTTGGGTCGTTGTCATGCTGAAAGGTGAACTTCCTCATCATCTTCAGCTTTCTAACGGACGCCTGAAGGTTTTGTGCCAAAATTGCCTGGTATTTGGAACTGTTCATAATTCCCTCCACCCTGACTAAGGCCCCGGTTCCAAATGAAGAAAAACAGCCCCAAAGCATGATGCTGCCACCACCATGCTTCACTGTGGGTATGGTGTTCTTTGGGTGATGTGCAGTGTTGTTTTTGCACCAAACATAACTTTTGGAATTATGGCCAAAAAGTTCAACCTTGGTTTCATCAGACAATAATACATTTTCCCACGTGCTTTTGGGGGACTTGATGTTTGTTTTTGCAAACTTCAGCCAGGCTTGGATGTTTTTCTTTGTAAGAAAAGGCTTCCGTCTTGCCACCCTACCCCATAGCCCATTCATATCAAGAATACGGGAGATAGTTGTCACATGTAGCACACAGGCAGTACTTGCCAGAAATTCCTGCAGTTCCTTTAATGTTGCTGTAGGCCTCTTGGAAGCCTCCCTGACCAGTTTTCTTCTCGTCTTTTCATCAATTTTGGAGGGAAGTCCAGTTCTTGGTAATGTCTCTGTTGTGCCATATTTTCTCCACTTGATGATGACTGTCTTCACTGTGTTCCATGGTATATCTAATGCTTTGGAAATTCTTTTGCACCCTTCTACTGACTGATATCTTTCAACAATGAGATCCCTCTGATGCTTTGGAAGCTCTCTGCGGACCATGGCTTTTGCTCTGAGATGCAACTAAGAAAATGTCAGGAAAATCCTAATAGAACAGCTGAACTTTATTTTTGATTAATCAGAGTCACTTTAAATGATGGCAGATGTGTAATGACTTCTATTTAACATGAGTTTGAATGTGATTGGTTAATTCTGAACACAGCCACATCCCCAGTTATAAGAGGGTGCGCACACTTATGCAACCAGGTTATAGTAAGGTTTTTATTTTTCATTTTTCCCCCTCGAAGATTTCCGTTTGTTTTTCAATTGAATTGTTCACATTATAGATCACATTAAAAGTGGAAAAAGCTCTGACATGATTTATCTTTGTCTCACTCTTTTACATCACAAAAACCTGGCATTTTAACAGGGGTGTGTAGACTTTTTATATCCACTGTATGAATGAGGGATAACGTTGTAGAGGTACAGTACATTATACTTTGCTAACGATTTCCAAATATTTGTACTTTTATACATTATACATTGTGTCTAATTCTCTCCCAGTTTTGTCCTGAAGGACACTTATCAGATCATGCTGAGCAGATGTCTTTCCAGTTGTCGACATACTTAATCCAGATTTTACCAAAGCAAATCGGGATCCTTAAATTCGGTCCCATCCCAAGCATGTAACAGCTGACTTATTCCAGCAAATGAGTCAGTTCAATAATCTCAGACTGAGAATAAAATAAAAAAAAAACTATTTTACCCGAAAACCATACAAAAAAGCAAACTATGGCCTCTTTTTTGAGTGTTAACAGCAGCCCCTGTTTTAGTGCCTGATTCCGTAAACTGCCAAGGCACAGGTCATTGCACATATACAACCGCCACATTGGTTTCTCAGTCAAGAATAGCCAACAAATGAAGGAAAGAAATAAACCAAACCCTCCCTGAACCCAGGGCTAGGTTCCCTGCTCCACTCGGTCAGCGCTTACCTATGAGTATCAGCATGCAGACCAGCAGAGCTATGAGAGCCCCGGGACTGAGGGCGGTGCTGATGACATAGGCGGTGGAGTTACAGGACTGGATGGCCCCCTCGGGGTCGCAGCCACACACATGGATGGTCAGGGTGCCCGTAGAGCTCAGTGCGGGCGGGCCGCTGTCCACCACCAGAATGGGGAGCAGGTAGACATTCTGCTCGTGGCGGTTGAAACCTGAGCGCTGGGTTCGGATTCCCGCTGTATTGTCTGGAGAGAAAAAAAAACACAGAGATGAC
Source organism: Esox masquinongy (assembly GCA_016801175.1). Taxonomy (NCBI): domain Eukaryota; kingdom Metazoa; phylum Chordata; class Actinopteri; order Esociformes; family Esocidae; genus Esox; species Esox masquinongy. Next base: position 67,722 of record JACXGI010002182.1, read on the forward strand.
GCTATGTCACGCCGCGGCGCACGGATATTCACAGCATTACCTTCTGTTTCGTTATATGGCCGATGGAAGAGAGGGGTTAGAGAACACTGAAAGATCAGTCGAGCCCTTGAGGAAAAGTATTTTTGACGCCTAAGAAGTAGATCTGTCTCGTCTCAGATTTAGTCAAACGCATGGCTATTGCCACTGACACAAGGACAATGGGCATTTATTAAAGGGATCATTCGAACTAGATTCCGTCTGCAATGCAGCTTTCGTGGCTCAGGACGCACAGCTTCAATTCATGAATTTGGACGATGCTAATAATGCTAATTCCAGGCTGGAAAAGAGGAGAATAATGGCTTGTTGTGAAAAATGGGCCTTCAAGAACAACTCAGCGTAAGCAGAATTTCACCCAAAAATGAATCTAGGTCGAATATTCCCCTTCAAGTACTTGCAACTTGTTCTTGCACACACAGGTAATAAATATTACATAAACATTATTAAAGTTAAACATTCAGTGATTTTAAAAGATGCCTCACTGAAACTACAATCATACCTAAGAAAATAATATATGTGTTTAAGGACATAAAGCAATTCCATTTCCCAGCCTATACACCTACACATCTGTCTTCAAGAGCTAACAAATTAATTTCCGTGAGCATTCATCGCAGGTTATTTTAAGACAAATTATACCATGTGGAGAAAACGAGCGGACGCCATTGTTTGAAAATAAACCCCATCGGACACTGCGCTGCCCCCCCAGGAGAGAATTTTTTTTAACAAAACACAAAGTCAGAGTAGCCTGTGTGGAAGGACTAGCGTGTAAGATGCTGGGCAATCGATCGCCAGACGCATAAATCACGGCCTTCGATGCAATCCCTCCGTGGCACTCCTCAGTGACTGGCAGATAGCACTGTCTTCCCATTACCATGGCTATTTGTGTAGAACAGATTTGCTGAGTGTGACGTCTGTGACACTGCGCCTCTGACTTCCAGTCTCCATCCTATTTCGTAAGTACGCCTCTCTCTCAAAGACAGAGGATGAGTTGACAGAAAAGGGACGCAGTTATCTTTAGTTTTTTTTTTCTTCCCCAAAACATTCATTTTAGTGCAGTGTGAGGCAGTTAGTTAGTTTAAAATTAGCAATTATAATGCTAATTACTAATTAATTAATTTAATTAATTACTCTTCATAGTAGTCATTGCCACAAGCTCTTCTTTAATCAGTTTGATACCACATAGTTGGAAACGGCAGTGAATTAATGATTTTAGGTCAGTTCTGGAAAGTGTCCTTCAGTACCCATAGTTATTCGGTTAATACCATGCATATACCACCTAGAAGCTGTGTAAAATAAAGTTGCACGATAGGTACATTGAGAGGTGATGTCTAAAGTGTTTTTTTTTTTCAGTTAAATTTGTGTTACAGGCAACAGTTCTAAGTTGAATTCAGTATTAATTACAGTAAACAGTTAATTAGCACTTATAATCAGTTCAACAAACTGATAAGAACAAACAAGACAGAATTAATACAACTGTTTTTTTATTCCACAAAAAAGACAGTAACAAAAAAAACCCCAGGTCTTTGATTCCCAATAAAGCCCCAAATTAGCTTTGCAGACATCCACAAACAATGACTAAAAAACATTTGTGAAATGAACAAAAAAGTACCAGTTTGTCCTCATGTATCAAACCTGGAAGACAGAATGCAATGTGAAGCTGCGATGGTGGAAAAAAACGAAAGTGACAGATCCACTCTGACAGGTTGACAAATGTGTCCATGAAAACCAAAGTACAGTGGAAAAAAGAGGTGGGAGGATAAAAGGTCTGAGCCACTGCCTCTGTGTGTGTGTGTGTCTCCGTGTGTGTGTCTCCGTGTGTGTGTCTGTGTGTGTGTGTCTGTGTCTGTGTGTGTGTGTGTGTGTGTCTCCGTAAGAGCATGCATACTGCTGAGAGCCTAGTCAGTGTGTGTGTGTGTGTGTGTGTGTGTCTGCATGTTCTGCTAGGATACAGGTTTGTCTGAGGGTGTATATACGCGTGCAGCAGCCTGTCTCTCTGCTAGCACATTTCTGTGTGCTTCTCCGTACCTCAGCGTTTACGCCTGTGTGTGTGTGTGTGCTTGTGTGTCTCCATGAGAGCATGCATATTGCTGAGCACCTAGTCAGTGTATGTGTGTGTGTGTGTGTTGTGTGTGTGTGTGTGTCTGGGCATGTGCGTGTGTGTGTGGGCGTGTGTGTGTGTGTGGGCGTGTGTGTGTGTGTGTGTGTGCATGTGCGTGTGTATGTGTGGAGAAGAGGGCTGACGGGGGACAAAGAGGTGAGTCGACCCATCTGGACGCTGAGCACCGTGTTTTTCCGTACCCCGGACCCCCCCCAACCCACCGCCACCCGCTCCCAGGCACGTGACCCAGGGCTCCGACAGGCTCCACTGCCACCTCCACTGACATTTCCCTGGCTCGCTCGCCTGACATTTTCATTGTGTCAGATCAATCTTGATTTAGCCACAAGTCACATTCACTTAGGTACACATCTCCAAAGAGAGATTCGCTCGCAAACATGTAATCCCAGTTGGCTTTGCGGGGTCAGTGTTTTTGAAAATGAATAAATAAAAAAATAAAAATAAAGTTTTGCATCCTTCAACGAGAATTTCACAAAATACTAACAAGAGTGGGCCACAATATTCCACAAGGAGAACATTTTTGGGTCTTGAACATACTTCTAAAATATATAGGCAAATTTGCCACAAGAAAAGAGTAATTTGGCTCATTTAATTCCTGGTACTTATTGACTGTTTTCTGCCAAAACAATTTTGTATTACAAAAAATAAAACCACTTGCAGGCTGATTTTGGTCTGCTGTCCGGTTGGTGACACCAGCCATATAGGAACCTCATCCGCAGTTACTACTGACTATTTTAATTTGTTTTTCAGAAACAAATCAATAGTAATTTGCTTCCTGAACCTTGTTTTGGAGCTCAAGGGCATCCAAAAAGCACAAACATAGGCTCTAAAAACACCCAGATGATGCCTTTTCCAAGCACTCAGCATCCTGATGCCACATCACAAAAAACAGAACAATCGTGGACCCTTCCAGAACACGTCATTCACACAAATATGTAGATCAGATTAGGTCCTAAAGTGGGACATTATCCTTTTAGCTATACAGTGTATCCTTAGATCAAATGCCCCTATGACATGTAATTCTGGCTACACAGTCATTATGTATTTCACTGTGTAATCAATTACGTTTTATGCTACAACATTTCACATACGATACGCTATCCTCTAAAAGCTTTCAATCATATGCGGGCAGATCAAAGCTGCTCTCAGGGAAGTCGAAAATAAGCACTTCGCAGTATCATAATTCAAAACTGCGACTCTATAACAGCTGCATAGCCTTTGACCTATAACTTTCAATCCCTCACCTTTGACATCCCACAGGGTGAAGTGGCGGTTGTTGGTGGCCTCTGGCGCCAGGGTGAAATAGAAGCGGTGTCCCGACTGGGGCTCGTCCCTATCCACCACGCTGATGGTGTGGATGAGCTGCCGGTGAGAAAGGAAACACAAGAAATACTATTCAGTGGGTAACGGTGAGTTGCGGTTCCTCCGTCCGACCATTTCACCTCAAGACACGACCCACCAGCCATGATAGTTCGTACCTCTTCATTCTATCTCAGTTCTGCCTGCAGTCAACCAACGGATGATACACTTATCATCACATGAAATCACCGTGCGGCAGATCGTTGAACGGAGTAGCGCGGCGAGATATGTGGAGGACTTCTAAGAGGTGTTTACCAAATCAGCTGCAGTTATTAAATTAAGTGACTATGTAAAACAACAGATGGGTCTTTCAGAGGGAAAAGAAGAAAGTTAAATCAAAGGGAACACTTCAAGCAATCCTCCTAAAATCTGACGTTTACTTTTCTCATTATACGCTTGTCAGCAAACTCATACAGTTCTGGATTTATTTCACTCGGGTAAGTGAGTGAAATCCAAATCCAGGGACATTTCATCAATGCAGATTCTTTCATGCGTTTTCCTGCCTTGTCTACAAACAGGAAGAGACAGTGTCCTTCTGCTACTTCTCCCAATAGTGCGCACACACACACACACACACACACACACACACACAGCAGGAGCATACGCACACACAAGCATCTCTCAACACTCTCTTGTGCACACATAAACACACATATACGCACAAAACAAATACAGAGACCTGCACACATGGTTCCCATAACAAACAACCTACCAGTCCTACCAGTGACACTATGCAAGATGATTTAGGCTGCAGATTTAGAGAGTGTAAAGTCCGGCTTTGTGTCCTTATCCTGGAGGACATGATTTCCCTGTTCATGCTTGGGAAAATGTTATATATCATGTGTTGTGTGGTAATGAATTAATTAGTTCGAAGTTGTTTTAATTTCTTATCTCTTTAAGACAGTTGCATGTTTTCCAAATGTAGATGGTGGTTGTTGGGTAGCATGTTAGAGAGATAACATCACTGCGTCCATCCATCTTTGTGTCTCTACTTCTGTGAAATTATTTCATAGTTTTATTTGGATTTATACTAGCTTTTACCAAAGTGGCAGCTAGTTTCTCATGGGAACAAAAAACAAAACGCTGATACAATTGATGACTTCGTTTTACCTCTCTCTCACACAAACATACAAACACATACACATAAAAAAATGCAATACGCTCCTTCATGAACAATTCCACATCTTGGAAAGTATAGACAAACAGAACTGAACCTTGGCCCTGCCCTGACACTAAGCATTTTCATTATTTTGAATGAGTTTTGTGTGCAGGAATGACACTCGATAGACAACGATAATTAATAATCGAGTGCAAGTTGTATCGTCTTCAGCTCCTCACATGACCTGATCGGTAGGCTACCTGATGTTCCACTAGAGAGCTAGCCTAACACAGAGGATACATACTGTATAACTAGCATGTGGGAAGTACTCCTCAGCCTTCAGTGTCCACGTTTGCAGTGCCCAAGGGCTAGCCTTTGAGTATAAATCCTATGGTGATGACATTCCACGGGTTCGTGACTAGTCGCGTGTTTGTGCCAGGTTTGTACCAAATCGGGACGAGGGGGTACTTGCTGAACAAGCAGAGTGGCACATTTTACAGTTGCGCCATGACCCGGACGGACAGTTGGGCCAGCTTGAAATCCTTCTAAACGTGTTGCGAAGGGGAAAGGGAGTGTAACAGTTAACAAGGTGCAGTTATCTCACGCCTCAGGAAGCTTAAAATGTCCCGGACGGAGAAGTCCAAGGAGCACCTTCAAGGCCTGAGGCCAGGCATGAGGCGAATCTTGCCCTTCCCACTAATCAGCAGCATGGCGTCTGTAATAGTGGTGCTTAACTTGGAAGAACAGTTTCACTCGTCACAACAAGGTCATGACAAGCATGTTCTAGGGGTAAATGCAGCACTCAGACATGTTGTGTAATGTACTCCTCAGCATTAGGTGTCCATGTTTACGCTACTCAAGAGCAATGTTTTACTAATTTGATACATAATTATTCTGTCACACCTAACATTGACTCTAATTATTATTATTATTTTTTTAAATGTTTTTCCAATAAAAAATTTTTTGTTTCATTAGGGGGGTGGAAAACCTGCAGCTAGACTATGGACAAAGTGTGGAATCTTTCCTTTAAAAGCGGCAGACATGTTAAGTTCTGTTTAAGATGCAGACGGTTTCCATTATGTCCTATTTCCCTGGCATAAACAACAAACCTATCAGCATGCTGATGCTTACCAGCTACAACACGGTGCAAAAACAGTAGCAACTCCGCCCCTACACGATAACACAATCTCCCTCAAACAAAAGAAAAAAGTAAATTCTTATGATGCAACAACAGTCTGATTGTTTCTCAGCGTGACTCTTTGAACTTGGCCCACGTTTGTTTAGTCTGCCAAGGTAATGAAGACATGGTAACAGAAACAACACTCTCCTACTGGATGAGAGATGAATGCCTTACCATTGCAAGACATACTACTAGGCAAGGTCAAGAACAATCGCCAAAATGTGGATTCCATGACAGTGTTCCCACAGTAGGGTACACTGAGGCGAGAGAGAGAGAGAGAGAGAGTGTGTGGGAGTTTATTGAGCAGTGCGAGATACTCCCTCAAGCACAATCCCCTAATTAGATTTCTATCTAACAGTCCCCTATCTGACCCCTAAATCTCAGACAGCCTTGGAAAGCAAGAGAGGTAGATTTTCCCAAAAACTAGCCCATCTTCTCTGGGGCCAACCCAGGTTAAAGGTCCAAAGAGGTTGTCTGCTTTCCCATTTGTGAAGGTAATCTGCTGCTTTAGTGGGCGACCTGGGTAGACCTTCTGCAGTGCAGATGTGTCAAGGTAAGACAAATTCATCTCAAATTGTTTCAAAGGGAGTTCGTAATCATTAGGGAGAGGTAACAAGAAAGCAAAACATTAGTCAAGTGAATGCTTGAAAAAAATTACTCATTTGTGTGAGAAAAAAATCAGTTGTTTTTCAGAGACACAAATTGTCGAGGGTTGTTAAATCTAGTGATAATTTTTCTGTGTGCTTCTTTGTCTGTCAGGTTATATTTGCATATTAATCAGCAAGAAAATTGTTACAAATGTCATTTTTGTCAGTAAAATAAGATGATTCATTCAATCTCAGACGGAAGTCACAACTGATTGTCTCGCAAATCTCTATCTCGTTGTCTATTTTGCACACGTGTGTGTGTGTGTGTGTGTGTGTGAGTTTGGGGGGTTATGTACGTGTGTAGATTATGAGCGGATGTGTGCCAGTGTGTATGTGTGTGCGTATGTGTGTGCATATGTGTGTGCGTACCTGTGAGCGTATGTGTGTGTGTATGTGTGGGTGTCAGTGAGTGTTTCAGAGGTCCCTTACATTAGTCATCTCACTTGTACTGTCCCAGGGGAGGTCTGAGCCGTGGCAATCTGTCGCGCTGTCCCGATGGCTCGGGTTGAGAAGGCTCTGTTGAGTTGACAGGGCCCTCCACCCGAGGCAGTACTTAGTATTTGTCTCTCTGCCTGGCCTTTTCGTGCACACGCGGCACTATATGATATCTGTCTATTTGCATCTAGTCTGGCAAATGCCACAGGCTCGATGGGGGGGATCGACGAGGCCTGAGACTTGCTTTACGTGTCAGCCTGAAGAGGCCAGATGAGTAGATTGCGCCAGATTTGAAGGTTGGTCCAGAAAAGGAACGCAGATGTTGAGGGGATGTGAAGGAAGCATGTAGCAGGGGGATTTCGTGGGTCTGGTTTGTGTGATTCAACATGTCACCTGTAGCAAAGGGAAGGTAACTTCCCTAAATTGCTGCAGATTTTAAATGATTTGCCATGATGTTGTGAACCAGCACACATTATCTATGACAGTTCAGAAATTTCAGGACTTTCTGGACGAGCCCTAAAATATGTCACTTCTGAAGAAGGGCAGGTTTGGCATAAGGCACAGCTAACGGAGAGCTTATTAAAATAAAATAAAATATGTTTTTGAATAAATACCCAGACCCTGCAAATAAAAAAATTATAACTATAAAAATGGACCGTATTGCCACAGAACTGGCTTAATCTGTATTCCCGTGCTAAAGCTACTTATCAGGTGTATCTCTACATATGGAATAGGGTGCAATTTGGTACACAGTCCAATATTTATGTCCTAGACACATTAGTGTCGTCTGATTTGTCTCGCCTTTAAACAGAAACAAATATGTCATGTTGCCAGTTCCTCAGATGGGGTCAAACACAAGACTAATCAATGAACAAACACAAGGCTAATCTGGGTTCAAACAAATGGCTAATCTGTGGTCAAACACAAGACTAATCTGTGGTCAAACACAAGGCTAATCTGAGGTCAAACACAAGGCTAATCTTGGGTCAAACACAAGTCGCCACAGAACTTAAAGCACATGGCTCACTCACTGACAAGGGCGTCGGTGATAGGCACGCCACAAACAGACATAATAAAAAGGTTTTGCATGTGTCATATTCTGTGCAGACAGGCTTGGATGACAGAATTTCTGAAAGTGTAAAGATGTTGGAGTCTGTGTGTTGCACACTTTTGACTTGTTTAACTAACTTGCTTGGCTAAAACAGAGAGGAAATGTATTGTGCACTCCACGGTTTTGGCTAGGAGGTGGGAATACCCTACAAAGTGAAAACTAACTATGTTTGACAGGAAATATAGAAAAAACATTAAGAATCCTCATTAGACTTATTCCAGGATTTTTGGCCACTGGTTATTAAATTTGAGCAGTCAAGCCAAAACGAGCCCCAAGGTATTGTGTGCTAAGTCACCTATGTGCCAATATGTGACCTATGTCATCCAAACTCCAAATTGGAAGTACATGGCTCAATGAGTGGTTTGAAAACATACAACCTGTTTCCCAAAAAGTGGGGATGCTGCGTAAAATGCAAATAAAAAGTGAACGCAATGATTTGCATTTATCCCTATAATTGTAATTGAAAATAGTGCAAAGATACCATATCAAATGTTGAAATTGAGAAATGTTTTTGTTTTTGGAAAAATACATAACCCATTTTGAATCTGATGCCAGCGACACCTTTCAAAAAAGTTGGGACAGGGGCATGTTTACCACTGTGTTGCATCACCTCTCCTTTTAACAACACTCTGTAAGTGTTTGGGAACCGAGGAGACCAGTTGCTGTAGTTTTGAAAGTGAAATGTATTCCCATTCTTGCTTGATATAGGATTGCAGCTGCTCAACAGTTCAGCACAACACGCCAAATGCATACACTGGTGTAGCGTGGTGACGCCGGGGTGCTAGAATAACCTCACAGCCGACGTCTGACTAAGATAGTCACATAGAACAACACAACATAAAATAAAAATGCAAAAATATATTTATCATAGAGGCGAAGAACGGCCCCCCACCCACCGCGGGCCCCCCCACCCACCGCGGGACCCCCACCCACCACGGGCCCTGGTGCAGCCACACCGCCAATAGTTATGCCAGTGAATGCATACTACCTACGCGTAAATACGTGAACGCACAAGTCAACACATTTTTTACGCTGCTAGCGTGGACCCGGAGGGGGCGCTGCTGGAGCGGACCTGAGCGAGACCATTAACCACAGCTTTTTACACATTTTCCCTCAACCCCGACAAAAACAAATTCACACTCTCGTTTATGTGACATGTTGTGTTTGAAAAATCAAACTCCCATATTAAGGTTATTATTGCAGCGTACATCTACTGTGTTCTAAATCATTCATTCTCACTAGGATATGTTTCAAGAATGACAAAGAAAATATTGTGTTTTTTAGTAAATGTAAATAAATAATAATAAATAAATGTGTTAAATAACGTTGTCACGTCCCCGCCTCCGCGAGCGCGCAGCAGAGGGCGCCCGTGCCCCTGAGTCTCAGTGCACACCAAATCACACACCTGTCACCAATCACCAATTCACACACCTGTCCCCAGTCACCTCATCATCACGCAGATTAATACAACTCCTTGCCACTTCTCCCCTGCCAGATCAATGGTTCATGTTTACATGCCACATCTCGCGTTCACCAGTTTCTCGTCCTGCCTATCCGTGCACCGACCGATCGCCCGTTCCCGACTATTCTGCCTGAGCCCTGCCTGTACTTCTGTTGTCCGCCGGTATTCTGACCTCTCGCCTGTCCCTGACTACTCTGCCTGTTCCCTGACTG